>JAGGCT020004254.1:86987-91987 GCA_017654935.2 Phymorhynchus buccinoides | reverse complement strand
TCACTATACATACATGTGCTATTCATTTACATACACTATTCCTGCTGTCACCCTCACAGCCAACGTGTGTTTCACTATACAAACATGTGCTATGCATTTACATACACTATACCTGTTGTCATCTTCACAGCCAACGTGTGTTTCACTATACATACATGTGCTATTCATTTACATACACTATTCATGTTGTCACCCTCACAGCCAACGTGTGTTTCACTATACATACATGTGCTATTCATTTACGTACACTATTCCTGTTGTCATCTTCACAGCCATTGTGTGTTTCACTATACATACATGTGCTATTCATTTACGTACACTATTCCTGTTGTCACCCTCACAGCCAACGTGTGTTTCACTATACATACATGTGCTATGCATTTACATACACTATTCCTGTTGCCACCTTCACAGCCATTGTGTGTTTCACTATACATACATGTGCTATGCATTTACATACACTATTCCTGTTGTCACCTTCACAGCCAACGTGTGTTTCACTATACATACATTGTGCTATTCATTTACATACACTATTCATGTTGTCACCCTCACAGCCAACGTGTGTTTCACTATACATACATTGTGCAGTTCATTTACATACACTATTCCTGTTGTCACCCTCACATCCAACGTGTGTTTCACTATACATACATGTGCTATTCATTTACATACACTATTCATGTTGTCACCCTCACAGCCAACGTGTGTTTCACTATACATACATTGTGCAGTTCATTTACATACACTATTCCTGTTGTCACCCTCACATCCAACGTGTGTTTCACTATACATACATGTGCTATGCATTTACGTACACTATTCCTGTTGTCACCTTCACAGCCATTGTGTGTTTCACTATACATACATTGTGCTATTCATTTACGTACACTATTCCTGTTGTCATCTTCACAGCCATTGTGTGTTTCACTATACATACATTGTGCTATGCATTTGCGTACACTATTCCTGTTGTCATCTTCACAGCCATTGTGTGTTTCACTATACATACATTGTGCTATGCATTTGCGTACACTATTCCTGTTGTCATCTTCACAGCCATTGTGTGTTTCACTATACATACATGTGCTATTCATTTACGTACACTATCCCTGTTGTCACCCTCACAGCCAACGTGTGTTTCACTATACATACATGTGCTATGCATTTACATACATTATTCCTGTTGTCACCCTCACATCCAACGTGTGTTTCACTATACATACAAGAATGAAAATAACAAAACCAGCAACATTTGAGATTATCAGGCTAAGACACATACAACATACAACAAATCCTAAATAAATAGAGATCATGAATAGTAATCATTCATAAGCATTTTCTTTTTTTCTGATGTTATAGTCTTCTGCATCATATCTAGCAAATGCACGCATGATCTGTTCATCATCAGAAGATAACAAAGTACTTAAATTACAACTTTTGGATACTATTATGTTCGTAAGTTGGGACTTCTCTCTTTTGTCGTTGTAGGCTTTACAATGAAAAATAAAATGTTCTTCGCTTTCTGTAATACCATCTGAGCACATAATGCATAAATTATTAATAGCATCTTCCGGATCAAACCATCTTTTTTGTTTGCCTTCAAATCAAGGGTTCTGCTCCTAAATCTTTCTAATGAATCCCTATGCCATTTATTTGTTACAACAGTTAATAATGTTTCTGGTTGTAAAAGACTTTAATGTAAATTTAAGGAGCGAGCATGTTGTTGCTCTAGTTGTCTTTCTGTTTTACTGTGTTTTCAAATGAATAAAGATTTGCTTAAATCAAAAGACTTTTAAATGAGAAGAATCAGGAATGTTTTTCATTCTTCTCCATCCATCTTGGAATGCCAGTTTTTTGTTTATATGATACTATTAACCGGTCTTTGAACTCACTTACAAATGCTCTGATGTCTCCCACACCTTGACGTGCCCACACAATACCAAATCCGTTTACTGTCAAATTGCGTTTTACATTACTAACCCAATTTTGTTTATCTGTTTCAAACTGCTTAAGTAACATATCATAAACCTGTTCACATAATCTATTTTCTGACAGCTGGGTCAATTTCAACCAATACTTGATGCATTTGACAAAGGAACGAATATAAAGGGGGCATCTGCCGGTATCACCGTATGCTATAGTATTTGATGAATGCAATGGGATGTTAAAAAAAGCTTAATACAGTAGCTAACGTATGCACTTTTTCCATATGTTGATTTTCTTTCAGCCCCCCAATCTCTGCCGCATAGGTTAATACAGGTTTTGTTTGTGTGTCAAATGATTTCCAAAATAAAAGTGGGTCAATTGCCCCCAATGTCTTTAACGATTTCCATGACGCCTTTTTTATCTTTCCGATATGTTTCAAGCCACCTACTATTTAGACTTAATCTTGTGAATATCATTCCTAAATAAGCAGTCCTAAATAAGTATATGAGTTTGTTACTTTTACTTCAATATTACCACGTAACAATGTTTCCCTTTGTGACAGGTGGCCCCCATTACGAAACACTATAATATTAGTCTTATTATATATACAGACAATTGTAATCAATCTGCTTCATATTTCAATACATCAAGCTGGTTTTGTAATCCTATAACAGTATTAGAAACTAAGATCACATCTTCAAAAAGGAGCATAGACTTCAACGGCACCAGGGATTAATTGTACACCGTGCTGACCTTTTCTGGACATTTCAATGGCTAATTCGTTAATAAAGAATTCAAATAACTGAGGGCTCGAGAGAGAGAGAGAGAGAGAGAGAGAGAGAGAGAGAGAGAGAGAGAGAGAGAGAGAGAGGAGAGAGAGAGAGAGAGAGAGAGAGAGAGAGAGAGAGAGAGAGAGAGAAGAGAGAGAGAGAGAGATAGAGAGAGAGAGAGAGAGAGATTATATGTAAGCGATGCCTTGTGAGATTATGAATGTCTGCCAGGTGTGTGCGTGTGTGTGTGTGTGTGTGTGTGTGTGTGTGTGTGTGTGTGTGTGTGTGTGTGTGTGTGTGTGTGTGTGTGTGTGTGTGTGTGTGTTTAAGACATAATACATAATAATATTATGTGAACAATGTGTCCGTGTTTTTGTATTGTAATTGTGAAATGCGTGTTGCTTTGTCTCTACAAACTATTCTTTATTACGTACATTAACTTTGTTATCTGTTAATTCACCAAGAGACACGCATGACCAATCTACCGTGCCACTGTTCTCTTGTCTGTGCAGGTTTCCGGAAGCCGTGACATTGTCATCTATCAAGCTCCAAACACTGCTCATATCTCTTCATCACAGAGCTGCGTCATCTGCAGCCTTGGTGAACATTGATCTATCAAGCTCCAAACACTGCTCACATCTCTTCATCACAGAGCTGCGTCATCTGCAGCCTTGGTGAACATTGATATATCAAGCTCCAAACACTGCTCACATCTCTTCATCACAGAGCTGCGTCATCTGCAGCCTTGGTGAACATTGACGCTGCAAACGATTAGGCATTTCCCATTGTGATCCTATTAAAACTGGGGAAAACATGTACTAAACTGCTTCTGCTATCCTTTGGAGCGTCGATTTTGCGAACGTTCTTATCAGAGACATTATTATTTGTGGCGTTCGCTTTCATAAAAGCCTTCTTTTTAAAAAAAACCCCACTAATCTGTGTGATTGGCTATTAAACAGGTTTAGAACCGTTTTTGAAAGGGTCTCTTTAACCCATTCTGGAAATATGACAAATATGAGTCGTGTGGAAATACGTATCAACGGTATGTTTATCAGAGTTCATAGCGTAACTAGCCCATCCCCTGACCCCAAGAGGCATTAGTGTGTTGATAGAGTGTAACCAGCCGTGAAGCTATTGTGCTAACAGATCGTCCCCTGTACCCGGCTATCTCTCTGTAACCAGCCGTGAAGCTATTGTGCTAACAGATCGTCCCCTGTACCCGGCTATCTCTCTGCAGACCGTGTCGCTCGCTAACTGCCCTAACGTTCTTCAACCGTCGTCTTCCTCTCGCGTGGCTTCCCCGCAAAGCGCTTGAAGAAAGGCTTACTTCCAGTGGTAGCTGACGATTTTCCCCTTGGCTTCACGTGGCCTAAGGCGTGAACACACAACTCACACGCCTGGGGCGACACCTAGCGCTGGACACCACGTTTCACTTCACTTCAAAGAGGTCTCGTTGAAAAATAAGGCACGTTAGAGCATTTTGAATGAAAAGAGTTTTAATTGTTAACCTTTTTTTTTTGAAGATTTGATCAAAGCAGCTTTATTTGAAGAAAACTCCTGTGTTTGAAGCAAAATATTTGTTGGGAACATTAACATAAGAAATAAGCATCTTTGTGTGATCAAAATACCGGAAAACCACATAAGGGATTCTGTCTAATACATGCCTTAATGAAATCATAAATGTTATTAAACATTAGTATACCTTGAACATTTCTTGAACTTTGCGTCTACTTGGCGATTCATGATCAGCGCTGGACAAGACAACGGCTGACAGACCAACAGTGACGCAGAGTGATTTGTGACGTCACTAGTGCTGAAGACAACGAGGAGTAAAGCTGTGCAGGTCTCCACTGGTGCGTTGCCATGAAGGACACCTGAGAGAGCGAGCTAGGGACCAGAGGAGTACAAGGATAGAAACAAAATGGCAGTGAAGACGAGACAGTTCTATATCTTTCTGGGGATATGGCTGATTTGGGTGAGTAGTACAATAGTAGTGTTGTTGCTAGTTCCCGAGCCAAGCTGCTGAAAGTATGACTTCTGTTGTTGTTGTTGTTGTTGTTGTTGTTGTTGTTGTTGTTGTTGTTGTTGTTGTTGTTGTTCTTCTTCTTCTTCTTCTTCTTCTTCTTCTTCTTCTTTCTTCTTCTTCTTCTTCTTCTTCTTCTTCTTCTTCTTCTTCTTCTTCTTCTTCTTCTTCTCCTCTTTCTTCTTCTTCTTCTTCTTCTTCTTCTTCTTCTTCTCTTCTTCTTCTTCTTCTTCTTCTTCTTCTTCCTCCTCCTCCTCCTCCTCCTCCTCCTCCTCCTT
>JAGGCT020004254.1:54487-84487 GCA_017654935.2 Phymorhynchus buccinoides | reverse complement strand
TAGTACCGGTAACGCCTAGTACAGGTAACGCCAAGTACCGGTAACGCTGAGTACCGGTTTCGCTGGGTCCGCGAAATATTATATTTTTACTTTTGTGGCTGAAAACCCAATTTTTAGACCCCTACCACTTTCAAGGCCTACTGATTTCCCTGACCTTGATCTTGACCTTGATCGGTATGCAATCATCAGAACGGCCATAAGCCAAAGTACCTACATGCCAAGTTTGAAGTGTCTAAGACCAACGGTGTGGACGTTATAGCCCCTTAAAGATTTTCGGTTTTCAAGGTCATACGCCAAGGTCAAGGTCACGACAGCGATAATGTATGCGTGGATGCCTTCCACTCATGGTGACTCGCCACCACACAAAATTGGCAACGATTCGGTCAAGCAGAAAAACACAATTGTTAGACCCCTACCACTTTCAAGGCGTACCGATCTCCCTGACCTTGACCTTGACCTTCATCGGTATGCCATCGTCAGAACGGCCATAAGCGAAAGTACATCCATGCCAAGTTTCAAGACTCTATGATCTACGGTGTGGAAGTTATGTCTCCTTAACGATTTTCGGTTTTCAAGGTCATACTCCAACGTTAAGGTCAGGATGGCAAAACGTTTTGCGCGGATGCCTTCCTCTCATGGGGACACACCTCCACACAAAATTTGAAGCGATTCGGTTGAGCGGTTCGGGAGATCCTTGGGACAGACAGAAAAGAACAAACAAACAAACAAAAAAAGGAAACAAACCCGAACAAAAACAGACTCCTTTGCCGTGCTGTCGTAGCCTACTTAGTTCAACCAGAGAGGTTCATCCCCTGTCCCCCCCTCCAGCCCACCCCCCTGAACACCCCCCCCCCCCCCCCCCCCCCCCCACACACACATTTGTAAATCGGGTCATAGCGCGCGCGTTTATGAACGGATGCTGTTGAAATGTTGCACGACGATAGTCACTATCCCTGGTCACGCATGTTCCAAATCTCGAGTCAATGTCGGGTCTCATTACGCCGCGGTTTGTGAAAATGTGAAGCGGCCTCTCGGCGCCCGTATCTCCGGCATTTCTGCATCGATTCGCTTCCGGTTTGGTACACGGATAGTCACCGTCCCCGGTCATCTTCCTGCCAAATTCAAAGGCAATCAGTCGAGAAAGACCAGAGATACGGGCGCCGAGAGGCCGGCGGATGCGCGTTTCGCGCATTTGCCGAACCGCGCAAATGACACAGCCGCCTTGGCGATGACACGTTGCCGTTGCCATCGCCCCGTTAGGGCTCACAGCAAATTTGAAGCGATTCGGTCGAAAAACGGCGGAGTTATAAGGCCCGTTTTGTGTTTCAGACAGACAGACAGACACACACACACACGGACACTTGGCTTTTTACTATATGAATGATTAAACAGTCCAAGTATATATCTCTTTCTCAGGGCTGAGGGTAATAACGCACTTAAATGCTTATCTCGTTACCCTGTGTAAACAGATTGTGTTCGTTCTCTTTCTTTTTCCTCTCACTATTCCATGTCCTAATTTTGCACTCACTGTTTAACACTTCATACGTCGTGCAAAGAAAGGAGAAACTAAAAGCTGAAGCAGTTAGCGAGGCGTTTTGGTATTGTTTTGAAGGAGTGTCCGCCTCATTTCCTCTCCAGCTCGCGCCGTCATTGAGGCGTGAAAAGGGGGGATAATTTCAATTGATGACAAATAAAACGACTGACTGAACATGGCTGATCCCATTGAACACTAGAACACTGCTATGGCGCAAACAGCCAAAAAGGGGATAATTTCAATTGATGACAAATAAAATGGCGGTCTGGATTTGGCTGACCCCACTGGAAATTAGAACACTGTTGTGGCACAAACCAGCAAAAAGGGGGATAATTTCAATTGATGACAAATACAATGGCGGTCTGGATTTGGCTGATCTTATTGAAAACTTAGCAGCCGTTACGGCGCAGGCCAAAAAAAAGGGGGGTAATTAGAATTGATGGCAAATACAATGTTGCCTCTCAGTTGCACCTAGTTGAACAGTAGTCTATTGAGCCTGGCTGAACAGTAGTCTGTTGTGCCTGGTTGAACAGTAGTCTATTGAGCCTGGCTGAACAGTAGTCTGTTGTGCCTGGTTGAACAGTAGTCTATTGAGCCTGGCTGAACAGTAGTCTGTTGTGCCTGGTTGAACAGTAGTCTATTGTGCCTGGCTGAACAGTAGTCTGTTGTGCCTGGTTGAACAGTAGTCTATTGTGCCTGGCTGAACAGTAGTCTGTTGTGCCTGGTTGAACAGTAGTCTATTGTGCCTGGTTGAACAGTAGTCTATTGTGCCTGGTTGAACAGTAGTCTATTGAACAGTAGTCTGATGGGAAGACCGAGGTCATCCCAGTTGGAACGTCCAGGCAGCTCAAAGCAGTCTCCAACAGCAGTTCTCTTGTTGTGTCTGGTGAAGACATCTGTTTTGCCGAGTCCGTTAGGAATCTTGGGGTACATCTGGATCGTGTACTCTCAATGGAGAACCATATAAAGCTACTGTGCAGGACCATCTATCTTGAGCTCCGCAGAATCGGTCATATCCGTCCTTTTCTTACCATTGATGCGGCCAAAAAGCTCATGTCAGCATTTGTTTTGTCCAGACTGGACTATTGCAATTCTTTGTTTTTTGGTCTCCCAAACACGCTTCTCGACAAACTGCAGAGAGCTCAGAATCATGCTGCACGCATAGTCCTCAGAAAACGCAAATTCGACCATGCAAAGCCTCTCTTGAGGGAGCTGCACTGGCTTCCCGTTCGAGCCCGTATCGAATACAAAATTGCCACCCTCTGTTTTCGATGCCTCCACGATCTTGCTCCCTCCTATCTTTCAGACTTAGTTGTGCCATACACACCATCGAGATCTCTCCGTTCCTCAGACGCTGGTCATTTGGCCATCCCGCGAGTTCGCCTGGAGACATATGGCAAGCGTTCTTTTTCTTTTGCTGGCCCTACTGTTTTTAATTCGTTACCTTTAGCCCTTCGTAATGCACAAACGTTTAACGCTTTTAAATCAGGCATGAAGACCTTCTTATTCCATACCTATTTTAACCATGATTAATCTGACGTGTATCAACCGTCAACCTGCTGATATGTCTTATTCCAAACGGTGTGTGTGTGATTGCGTGTGTGTAGGTGAGTGCGTGCGTGTGTGTGTGTGTGTGAGTGAGAAGGCGCGAGAGAGAATGGAGGGTGTGTTTTGCTGTTGTTGTTTTTTTAGGGGGGGAGACAGCGCGGGGTGAGGGAGGGGGGAGGGGAAGGGGGTGGTGAGAGAGTGGAGGGGCTGGGGGTATATGTTCCCCGCATGTATTAATTTTAATGTTTTCTAATGATATCTTGTTCTTACGATGTCAAAGTTCTTTTTTATGTTTTAATCTTGTATGTCTCCTTTCTCTTCTTTCTTAAACCTGTTGGTTTTTATCTTTGTAATGGCGCCTGGAGCCTCGCGAGGGACAGGCGTCACTTTTTAAAATGAATTAAATTATTATTATTATTATTATTATTGTGCCTGGTTGAACAGTAGTCTATTGTGCCTGGTTGAACAGTAGTCTATTGTGTCTGGCTGAACAGTAGTCTATTGTGCCTGGCTGAACCGTAGTCTATTGTGCCTGGTTGAACAGTAGTCTATTGTGCCTGGTTGAACAGTAGTCTATTATGCCTGGTTGAACAGTAGTCTATTGTGCCTGGTTGAACAGTAGTCTATTGTGCCTGGTTGAACAGTAGTCTATTGTGTCTGGCTGAACAGTAGTCTATTATGCCTGGCTGAACCGTAGTCTATTATGCCTGGCTGAAGAGTATTCTATTGTGCCTGGTTGAACCGTAGTCTATTATGCCTGGTTGAACAGTAGTCTATTGTGCCTGGCTGAACAGTAGTCTATTGTGCCTGGCTGAACAGTAGTCTATTGTGCCTGGCTGAACCGTAGTCTATTGTGCCTGGCTGAACAACAGTCTATTTAAATTCTTCTAATTCCTGTATCTTTATACGGAATGTTAATTCAATGTTCTGGACCAAACATGTTAATGTATGCAAAATGTACAGTAGTCTATTGTGTCTGGCTGAACAGTAGTCTATTATGCCTGGCTGAACCGTAGTCTATTATGCCTGGCTGAAGAGTATTCTATTGTGCCTGGTTGAACCGTAGTCTATTATGCCTGGTTGAACAGTAGTCTATTGTGTCTGTCTGAACAGTAGTCAATTGTGCCTGGCTGAACAGTAGTCTATTGTGCCTGGCTGAACAGTAGTCTATTGTGCCTGGCTGAACAGTAGTCTATTGTGTCTGGCTGAACAGTAGTCTATTGTGTCTGGCTGTTATGTGCATCAATTGTGCCTGGCTGAACAGTAGTCTATTGTGTCTGGCTGAACAGTAGTCTATTGTGCCTGGTTGAACAGTAGTCTATTGTGCCTGGCTGAACAGTAGTCTATTGTGTCTGGCTGAACAGTAGTCTATTGTGGCTGAACAGTATCTGTGCCTGGCTGAACAGTAGTCTATTGTGCCTGGCTGAACAGTAGTCTATTGTGCCTGGTTGAACAGTAGTCTATTGTGCCTGGTTGAACAGTAGTCTATTGTGCCTGGTTGAACAGTAGTCTATTGTGCCTGGTTGAACAGTAGTCTATTGTGCCTGGTTAGTCTATTGTGCCTGGTTGAACAGTAGTCTATTGTGCCTGGTTGAACAGTAGTCTATTGTGTCTGGCTGAACAGTAGTCTATTGTGTCTGGCTGTTATGTGCATCAATTGTGCCTGGCTGAACAGTAGTCTATTGTGCCTGGCTGAACAGTAGTCTATTGTGCCTGGTTGAACAGTAGTCTATTGTGCCTGGTTGAACAGTAGTCTATTGTGTCTGTCTGAACAGTAGTCTATTGTGTCTGGCTGTTATGTGCATCAATTGTGCCTGGCTGAACAGTAGTCTATTGTGCCTGGCTGAACCGTAGTCTATTGTGCCTGGCTGAACAACAGTCTATTTAAATTCTTCTAATTCCTGTATCTTTATACGGAATGTTAATTCAATGTTCTGGACCAAACATGTTAATGTATGCAAAATGTACAATATGTCTAATTTTCTCATGAACCATTGCAACCATTTCAACGAGCCAATTGATGGCTACAACGGTCAACCATTTCAACGAGCCAATTGATGGCTACAACGGTCAACCATTACAACGAGCCAATTGATGGCTACAACGGTCAACCATTTCAACGAGCCAATTGATGGCTACAACGGTCAACCATTTCAACGAGCCAATTGATGGCTACAACGGTCAACCATTACAACGAGCCAATTGATGGCTACAACGGTCAACCATTACAACGAGCCATTGATGGCTATAACGGTCAACCATTACAACGAGCCAATTGATGGCTACAACGGTCAACCATTACAACGAGCCAATTGATGGCTACAACGGTCAACCATTACAACGAGCCAATTGATGGCTACAACGGTCAACCATTTCAACGAGCCAATTGATGGCTACAACGGTCAACCATTACAACGAGCCAATTGATGGCTACAACGGTCAACCATGACAACGGTCGCAATTGACATATGCGCGATTGGTTCTTAGCGTACTTATAAAATAGGCACAATACCCGTGTTAACTCCAACGCACTCGTGTTTTCGGTGCCCGGACATTGACGTCAGTTGACAGGGAGTGGAGGAGTTATCGTTGATGTGAAAAAGCACGCGCAATGACGGCATGGTCCACTAGAACTGAGCTACAGAGAGAGAGAGAGAGAGAGAGAGAGAGAGAGAGAGAGAGAGAGAGAGAGAGAGACAGAGACAGAGACAGAGACAGAGACAGAGACAGAGAGACAGAGAGAGAGACACAGAGAGAGAGAGACACAGAGAGAGAAAGAGAGAAAGGCACAGAGAGAGACAGAGAGAGAGATAAAGAGACAGAGAGAGAGAGAGAGACAGAGAGAGAGAGTGAGAGAGAGAGAGAGAGAGAGAGAGACAGAGAGAGACAGAGACAGAGAGACAGAGACAGAGAGAGACAGAGAGAGCATGTGTGTAATCATTGTGTTGTATCTTGTTTTAAGAGCAATACGCAAACAAACTCATTACATGAGTACTAAATACACCCGTGCTCCGCACGCAGCATGAAGCATCTACGTTCATAATTGATAGGAACCTGTCCGAAGAAGAAGAAGAAGAAGAACTGGCTAGATGTACATTATTGAATATAGCAAAACCCGTGCTCCGCACGGGATGTCATGAAAGCAATTGTAAGCTCCGCACAGACTTAGGTTTTGTCACTTTGAGAAAAGTAGGTGCCTAAATGTTGTGAAAACACACACACACACACACACACACACACACACACACACACACACACACACACACACACACACACACACACACACACACACACACACTGTAGTAGACAGCACACACTTAATCATTGCTTGTTCGGTTTCCTGTCAATTCATGAGCGCAGATGCGTTATTCTCCGTTATGCACCTTTCCAAACAAATATGGTTAGACCAAACACAAAACTTCCAGAAGGTAGAGGAACTATTTGTACAAAAGCCCTACTCGCCTCCCTCTTCTCCTTCCTTGCCACCCCTCCCCCTACCCTCTCCCTTCTTCTAACCAAAGCAACCATAGAAGTTTCTAGGTGCAGTGAGTTAGCCTGGCTTTCTGTTAGCACACGCACGTGTGTAAAAATGAATCGTTTTGAAAAATGCGAATGGCTTCCAACAGACCGTCCACCACAAGACAGTTTAACTCACCAGTTTTACGACGGATTTTAGCAATTAGCATCATGATATTGCCTTCGATTGTCAAAGTGGTTCGTTCATTCAAATAACCATTACCACGGAGAGAAAAAAAAAGAATATGAATTTTACAGATTGCAGTAAAGTTGACGGTCTCTGTATAGCCAACTTGAAATGTGACCTGAATAACTTCGGCAATCTTCGTGTTTTCCGAAGGTAGCTTCGGCAATTTTCGGGCGAAGCAGACGACCCAAATTTTGGATGTATAGCCAACTTGAAATGTGACCTGAATAACTTCGGCAAACTTTGTGCAGCTTCAAAATAATTCCAATTGACACGCGAGCAACATTTTGCCTTCAAAATCAACTTTCAAAAGCAACATTTTTAATACGACCTAGCGGAATAAATAGACGAAGCGCGTATCTTTACCCGCATCGCGAGCGAAAGTCCGACATTTACGCGGTACTCGAGTTTTTAGGGACCCCTCCTCGGATCCTTAGCGCATTTTATATAGATTGTTGTTCCTCGTTAAAACAATGTTTCTTTCATTTTATCACTGCGTCTCACTGTTTTCAGTCCTACTATATTGTTCTTTACTTCTCTCCTTAACTGCCTCTCTGTCCGTCTGTCTGGCTGTCTTTGTCCATTCTCTGTGATAGTAGGTAGGACCATTTTCTTTTCCAACACGCTCTATTTGCATTTGCCCGGTTCTTTGGTGTGTTCAAGCACAGCGAATGAATGCAGCAAAACGTGAAGTGTTGAGTTTGCGTGTTGGCCTTATTGCTATGTATATACATTAGAGGGAGTATGGGTTAAATATATGAATTATATATGGAAATTGCAAATTGGCTGTGTACGTTTCTAGTGTGGTCCCATTCTAAGAGCATGATACCTCTGTAAATAAAATATATAAGTGTCAGTCTATTTGTACATACTCCCCTCTCTATTGTTTCTCTGTCTCTGCCTATGTCCCTCCCCTCTCTCTCTCTCTCTTTCCCCCCGTCTCTCTCTCCCTCTCTCTCTCTCCCCCCCCCTCTCTCTCTCCTCTCTCTCTCTCTCTCTCTCTCTCTCTCTCTGTCTCTGTCTGTCTGTCTCTATGTGGGTACACGCACACGTGTGCGTGTGCAAAGGTTTGTTATCTATTTCGTTACAGTTGTTGTATTTTCTGTGTGTGCTGCTCGCCATCCCAATGAGCATGAAAGGCGAAGTGTGTTTGTGTTTCATGGAGGACATAACCATACATTAAATGACAAGCATGTTCGCTGTTGGCGTGTTATTGTGGAGCCGCATTCCAACAGCTACAGCCTACAGTCTATAATGACACAATGATACAACCAGCTACAGCCTTCAGTCTATAATGACACAATGATACAACCAGCTACAGCCTACAGTCAATAATGACACAATAATACAAGCAGCTACAGCCTACAGTCTATAATGACACAATAATACAAGCAGCTACAGCCTACAGTCTATAATGACACAATGATACAACCAGCTACAGTCTATAATGACACAGTAATACAACCAGCTACAGCCTACAGTCTATAATGACACAATGATACAACCAGCTACAGCCTACAGTCTAGAATGACACAGTAATACAACCAGCTACAGCCTACAGTCTATAATGACACAATGATACAACCAGCTACAGCCTACAGTCTATAATGACACAGTAATACAACCAGCTACAGCCTACAGTCTATAATGACACAGTAATACAACCAGCTACAGCCTACAGTCTATAATGACACAATGATACAACCAGCTACAGCCTACAGTCTATAATGACACAATAATACAACCAGCTACAGCCTACAGTCTATAATGACACAATGATACAACCAGCTACAGCCTACAGTCTATAATGACACAATAATACAACCAGCTACAGCCTACAGTCTATAATGACACAATAATACAACCAGCTACAGCCTACAGTCTATAATGACACAATGATACAACCAGCTACAGCCTACAGTCTATAATGACACAGTAATACAACCAGCTACAGCCTACAGTCTATAATGACACAATGATACAACCAGCTACAGCCTACAGTCTATAATGACACAATGATACAACCAGCTACAGCCTACAGTCTATAATGACACAATGATACAACCAGCTACAGCCTTCAGTCTATAATGACACAATGATACAACCAGCTACAGCCTACAGTCTATAATGACACAATGATACAACCAGCTACAGCCTACAGTCTATAATGACACAATGATACAACCAGCTACAGCCTACAGTCTATAATGACACAATGATACAACCAGCTACAGCCTACAGTCTATAATGACACAGTAATACAACCAGCTACAGCCTACAGTCTATAATGACACAATGATGCAACCAGCTACAGCCTACAGTCTATAATGACACAATGATACAACCAGCTACAGCCTACAGTCTATAATGACACAATGATACAACCAGCTACAGCCTACAGTCTATAATGACACAGTAATACAACCAGCTACAGCCTACAGTCTATAATGACACAGTAATACAACCAGCTACAGCCTACAGTCTATAATGACACAGTAATACAACCAGCTACAGCCTACAGTCTATAATGACACAGTAATACAACCAGCTACAGCCTACAGTCTATAATGACACAATGATACAACCAGCTACAGTCTATAATGACACAATGATACAACCAGCTACAGCCTACAGTCTATAATGACACAATGATACAACCAGCTACAGCCTACAGTCTATAATAACACAATGATACAACCAGCTACAGCCTACTGTCTATAATGACACAATGATACAACCAGCTACAGCCTACTGTCTATAATGACACAATAATACAACCAGCTACAGCCTACAGTCTATAATGACACAATAATACAACCAGCTACAGCCTACAGTCTATAATGACACAATGATACAACCAGCTACAGTCTATAATGACACAATGATACAACCAGCTACAGTCTATTATGACACAATGATACAACCAGCTACAGCCTACAGTCTATAATGACACAATGATACAACCAGCTACAGTCTATAATGACACAATGATACAACCAGCTACAGCCTACAATCTATAATTGCACAATGATACAACCAGCTACAGCCTACAGTCTATAGTAACACAATGATACAACCAGCTACAGCCTACAGTCTATAATGACACAATGATGCAACCTGCTACAGTCTATAATGACACAATGATACAACCAGCTACAGTCTATAATGACACAATGATGCAACCAGCTACAGTCTATAATGACACAATGATACAACCAGCTACAGCCTACAGTCTATAATGACACAATGATGCAACCAGCTACAGTCTATAATGACACAATGATACAACCAGCTACAGCCTACAGTCTATAATGACACAGTAATACAACCAGCTACAGCCTACAGTCTATAATAACACAATGATACAACCGGCTACAGCCTACAGTCTATAATGACACAATGATACAACCGGCTACAGTCTATAATAACACAATGATACAACCGGCTACAGTCTATAATGACACAATGATACAACCAGCTACAGCCTACAGTCTATAATAACACAATGATACAACCGGCTACAGCCTACAGTCTATAATGACACAATGATACAACCAGCTACAGCCTACAGTCTATAATAACACAATGATACAACCGGCTACAGCCTACAGTCTATAATGACACAATGATACAACCGGCTACAGTCTATAATAACACAATGATACAACCGGCTACAGTCTATAATGACACAATGATACAACCAGCTACAGCCTACAGTCTATAAATAACACAATGATACAACCGGCTACAGCCTACAGTCTATAATGACACAATGATACAACCGGCTACAGTCTATAATAACACAATGATACAACCGGCTACAGCCTACAGTCTCTAATGACACAATAATACAACCAGCTACAGTCTATAATAATACAATAATGCAACCGGCTACAGTCTATAATAAAAATATAATACAACCACCTACAGTCTACAGTCTATAATAATACAACCACCTACGGTCAATAGTGATACAATAATACAACCAGGTACAGCCTACAGTCTATAATAATACAATAATACAACAAGCTACAGTCTATAATAATATTATAATACAACCACCTACAGTCTACAGTCTATAATAATGCAAAAATACAACCACCTACAGCCTACAGTCTATAATAATACAATAATACAACCAGCTACAGTCTATAGTGATACATCAATACAACCAGCTACAGCCTACAGTCTATAATAATACAATAATACAACCACTTAAGTCTACAATAATACAATAATACAACCACCTACAGTCTATAGCAATACAATAATACAACCAGCTACAGTCTATAATAATACAATAATACAACCACCTACAGTCTACAGTCTACAATGATACAATAATACAACCACCTACAGTCTATAATAATACAATAATACAACCAGCTACAGACTATAATAATAATATAATACAACCACCTACAGTCTATAATAATACAATAATACAACCAGCTACAGTCTATAGTGATACATCAATACAACCAGCTACAGCCTACAGTCTATTATAATACTATAATACAACCACTTAAGTCTATAATAATACTATAATACAACCAGCTACAGTCTATAACAATGCAATAATACAACCAGCTACAGTCTACAATGATACAATAATACAACCAGCTACAGTCTATAACAATACTTTAATACAACCAGCTACAGTCTATAACAATACTATAATACAACCAGCTACAGTCTATAACAATGCAATAATACAACAGTCTACAATGATACAATAATACAACCACCTACAGTCTATAATAATACACTAATACAACCAGCTACAGTCTATAATAATACAATAATACAACCACCTACAGTCTATAATAATACAATAATACAATCACCTACAGTCTATAATAATACAATAATTCAACCACCAACAGTCTATAATAATACAATCATACAATAATACAACCACCTACAATGTGCAGTCTCTAATAATACAATAATACAACCAGCTACAGCCTACAGTCTATAATGATACAATCATACAATAATACAACCACCTACAGTCTATAATGATACAATCATACAATAATACAACCAGCTACAGCCTACAGTCTATAATAATACAATCATACAATGATACAACCACCTACAATCTACTGTCTCTAATAATACAATAATACAACCAGCTACAGCCTACAATGACACAATAATACAACCAGCTACAGTCTACAGTCTACAGTCTACATGTAATATGAACGGCTATGTCATCACTTGTTACTTTAACCGCACTGTACGTCTCCATGTAATATGAACGGCTATGTCATCACTTGTTACTTTAACCGCACTGTACGTCTCCATGTAATATGAACGGCTATTTCATCACTTGTTAGCAGTTAGCCTTTAACCGCACTGTACGTCTCCATGTAATATGAACGGCTATTTCATCACTTGTTAGCAGTTAGCCTTTAACCGCACTGTACGTCTCCATGTAATATGAACGGCTATGTCATCACTTGTTAGCAGTTAGCCTTTAACCGAACTGTATGTAATATGTCTCCATGTAATATGAACGGCTATGTCATCACTTGTTACTTTAACCGCACTGTACGTCTCCATGTAATATGAACGGCTATGTCATCACTTGTTAGCAGTTAGCCTTTAACCGAACTGTACGTCTCCATGTAATATGAACGGCTATGTCATCACTTGTTAGCAGTTAGCCTTTAACCGCACTGTACGTCTCCATGTAATATGAACGGCTATGTCATCACTTGTTAGCAGTTAGCCTTTAACCGAACTGTACGTCTCCATGTAATATGAACGGCTATGTCATCACTTGTTAGCAGTTAGCCTTTAACCGAACTGTACGTCTCCATGTAATATGAACGGCTATGTCATCACTTGTTAGCAGTTAGCCTTTAACCGCACTGTACGTCTCCATGTAATATGAACGGCTATGTCATCACTTGTTAGCAGTTAGCCTTTAACCGCACTGTACGTCTCCATGTAATATGAACGGCTATGTCATCACTTGTTAGCAGTTAGCCTTTAACCGCACTGTACGTCTCCATGTAATATGAACGGCTATGTCATCACTTGTTAGCAGTTAGCCTTTAACCGAACTGTACGTCTCCATGTAATATGAACGGCTATGTCATCACTTGTTAGCAGTTAGCCTTTAACCGAACTGTACGTCTCCATGTAATATGAACGGCTATGTCATCACTTGTTAGCAGTTAGCCTTTAACCGAACTGTACGTCTCCATGTAATATGAACGGCTATGTCATCACTTGTTAGCAGTTAGCCTTTAACCGCACTGTACGTCTCCATGTAATATGAACGGCTATGTCATCACTTGTTAGCAGTTAGCCTTTAACCGCACTGTACGTCTCCATGTAATATGAACGGCTATTTCATCACTTGTTAGCAGTTAGCCTTTAACCGAACTGTACGTCTCCATGTAATATGAACGGCTATGTCATCACTTGTTAGCAGTTAGCCTTTAACCGCACTGTAAGTGTCCATGTAATATGAACGGCTATGTCATCACTTGTTAGCAGTTAGCCTTTAACCGAACTGTAAGTGTCCATGTAATATGAACGGCTATGTCATCACTTGTTAGCAGTTAGCCTTTAACCGCACTGTACGTCTCCATGTAATATGAACGGCTATGTCATCACTTGTTAGCAGTTAGCCTTTAACCGAACTGTACGTCTCCATGTAATATGAACGGCTATGTCATCACTTGTTAGCAGTTAGCCTTTAACCGCACTGTACGTCTCCATGTAATATGAACGGCTATGTCATCACTTGTTAGCAGTTAGCCTTTAACCGCACTGTACGTCTCCATGTAATATGAACGGCTATGTCATCACTTGTTAGCAGTTAGCCTTTAACCGCACTGTACGTCTCCATGTAATATGAACGGCTATGTCATCACTTGTTAGCAGTTAGCCTTTAACCGCACTGTACGTCTCCATGTAATATGAACGGCTATGTCATCACTTGTTAGCAACCGTGTAGTCTCCATGTAATATGAACGGCGTCATCACTTGTTACGTGTACGTCTCCATGTAATATGAACGGCTATGTCATCACTTGTTAGCAGTTAGCCTTTAACCGCACTGTACGTCTCCATGTAATATGAACGGCTATTTCATCACTTGTTAGCAGTTAGCCTTTAACCGCACTGTACGTGTCCATGTAATATGAACGGCTATGTCATCACTTGTTAGCAGTTAGCCTTTAACCGCACTGTACGTCTCCATGTAATATGAACGGCTATGTCATCACTTGTTAGCAGTTAGCCTTTAACCGAACTGTACGTCTCCATGTAATATGAACGGCTATGTCATCACTTGTTAGCAGTTAGCCTTTAACCGCACTGTACGTCTCCATGTAATATGAACGGCTATGTCATCACTTGTTAGCAGTTAGCCTTTAACCGCACTGTACGTCTCCATGTAATATGAACGGCTATGTCATCACTTGTTACTTTAACCGCACTGTACGTCTCCATGTAATATGAACGGCTATGTCATCACTTGTTAGCAGTTAGCCTTTAACCGCACTGTACGTCTCCATGTAATATGAACGGCTATGTCATCACTTGTTAGCAGTTAGCCTTTAACCGCACTGTACGTCTCCATGTAATATGAACGGCTATGTCATCACTTGTTAGCAGTTAGCCTTTAACCGCACTGTACGTCTCCATGTAATATGAACGGCTATGTCATCACTTGTTAGCTTAGCCTTTAACCGAACTGTACGTCTCCATGTAATATGAACGGCTATGTCATCACTTGTTAGCAGTTAGCCTTTAACCGCACTGTACGTCTCCATGTAATATGAACGGCTATGTCATCACTTGTTAGCAGTTAGCCTTTAACCGCACTGTACGTCTCCATGTAATATGAACGGCTATGTCATCACTTGTTAGCAGTTAGCCTTTAACCGAACTGTAAGTCTCCATGTAATATGAACGGCTATGTCATCACTTGTTAGCAGTTAGCCTTTAACCGCACTGTACGTCTCCATGTAATATGAACGGCTATGTCATCACTTGTTAGCAGTTAGCCTTTAACCGCACTGTACGTCTCCATGTAATATGAACGGCTATGTCATCACTTGTTAGCAGTTAGCCTTTAACCGCACTGTAAGTGTCCATGTAATATGAACGGCTATGTCATCACTTGTTAGCAGTTAGCCTTTAACCGCACTGTAAGTGTCCATGTAATATGAACGGCTATGTCATCACTTGTTACTTTAACCGAACTGTACGTCTCCATGTAATATGAACGGCTATGTCATCACTTGTTAGCAGTTAGCCTTTAACCGTTAGCACTGTAAGTGTCCATGTAATATGAACGGCTATGTCATCACTTGTTAGCAGTGTACGTCTCTTGTATATGAACGGCTATGTCTGTACGTCTCGCATGTAATCCATGTATATGAACGGCTATGTCATCACTTGTTAGCAGTTAGCCTTTAACCGCACTGTACGTCTCCATGTAATATGAACGGCTATGTCATCACTTGTTAGCAGTTAGCCTTTAACCGAACTGTACGTCTCCATGTAATATGAACGGCTATGTCATCACTTGTTAGCAGTTAGCCTTTAACCGCACTGTACGTCTCCATGTAATATGAACGGCTATGTCATCACTTGTTAGCAGTTAGCCTTTAACCGCACTGTACGTCTCCATGTAATATGAACGGCTATGTCATCACTTGTTAGCAGTTAGCCTTTAACCGCACTGTACGTCTCCATGTAATATGAACGGCTATGTCATCACTTGTTAGCAGTTAGCCTTTAACCGAACTGTAAGTCTCCATGTAATATGAACGGCTATGTCATCACTTGTTAGCAGTTAGCCTTTAACCGCACTGTACGTCTCCATGTAATATGAACGGCTATGTCATCACTTGTTAGCAGTTAGCCTTTAACCGAACTGTAAGTGTCCATGTAATATGAACGGCTATGTCATCACTTGTTAGCAGTTAGCCTTTAACCGCACTGTAAGTGTCCATGTAATATGAACGGCTATGTCATCACTTGTTAGCAGTTAGCCTTTAACCGCACTGTAAGTCTCCATGTAATATGAACGGCTATGTCATCACTTGTTAGCAGTTAGCCTTTAACCGAACTGTACGTCTCCATGTAATATGAACGGCTATGTCATCACTTGTTAGCAGTTAGCCTTTAACCGCACTGTAAGTGTCCATGTAATATGAACGGCTATGTCATCACTTGTTAGCAGTTAGCCTTTAACCGCACTGTACGTCTCCATGTAATATGAACGGCTATGTCATCACTTGTTAGCAGTTAGCCTTTAACCGCACTGTACGTCTCCATGTAATATGAACGGTCTATGTCATCACACTTGTTAGCAGTTAGCCTTTAACCGCACTGTACGTCTCCATGTAATATGAACGGCTATGTCATCACTTGTTAGCAGTTAGCCTTTAACCGAACTGTACGTCTCCATGTAATATGAACGGCTATGTCATCACTTGTTAGCAGTTAGCCTTTAACCGCACTGTACGTCTCCATGTAATATGAACGGCTATGTCATCACTTGTTAGCAGTTAGCCTTTAACCGCACTGTACGTCTCCATGTAATATGAACGGCTATGTCATCACTTGTTAGCAGTTAGCCTTTAACCGCACTGTACGTCTCCATGTAATATGAACGGCTATGTCATCACTTGTTAGCAGTTAGCCTTTAACCGAACTGTACGTCTCCATGTAATATGAACGGCTATGTCATCACTTGTTAGCAGTTAGCCTTTAACCGCACTGTACGTCTCCATGTAATATGAACGGCTATGTCATCACTTGTTAGCAGTTAGCCTTTAACCGAACTGTACGTCTCCATGTAATATGAACGGCTATGTCATCACTTGTTAGCAGTTAGCCTTTAACCGAACGGCTATGTCATCACTTGTACGTCTCCCATGTAATATGTGTACGTCTCCATGTAATATGAACGGCTATTTCATCACTTGTTAGCAGTTAGCCTTTAACCGCTGTACGTCTCCATGTAATATGAACGGCTATGTCATCACTTGTTAGCAGTTAGCTTTAACCGTGTACGTCTCCATGTAATATGAACGGCTATGTCATCACTTGTTAGCAGTTAGCCTTTAACCGCACTGTAAGTGTCCATGTAATATGAACGGCTATGTCATCACTTGTTAGCAGTTAGCCTTTAACCGAACTGTACGTCTCCATGTAATATGAACGGCTATGTCATCACTTGTTAGCAGTTAGCCTTTAACCGCACTGTACGTCTCCATGTAATATGAACGGCTATGTCATCACTTGTTAGCAGTTAGCCTTTAACCGCACTGTACGTCTCCATGTAATATGAACGGCTATTTCATCACTTGTTAGCAGTTAGCCTTTAACCGCACTGTACGTCTCCATGTAATATGAACGGCTATGTCATCACTTGTTAGCAGTTAGCCTTTAACCGAACTGTACGTCTCCATGTAATATGAACGGCTATGTCATCACTTGTTAGCAGTTAGCCTTTAACCGAACTGTACGTCTCCATGTAATATGAACGGCTATGTCATCACTTGTTAGCAGTTAGCCTTTAACCGCACTGTAAGTGTTCATGTAATATGAACGGCTATGTCATCACTTGTTAGCAGTTAGCCTTTAACCGCACTGTAAGTCTCCATGTAATATGAACGGCTATGTCATCACTTGTTACTTTAACCGAACTGTACGTCTCCATGTAATATGAACGGCTATGTCATCACTTGTTAGCAGTTAGCCTTTAACCGCACTGTACGTCTCCATGTAATATGAACGGCTATGTCATCACTTGTTAGCAGTTAGCCTTTAACCGCACTGTACGTCTCCATGTAATATGAACGGCTATGTCATCACTTGTTAGCAGTTAGCCTTTAACCGCACTGTAAGTCTCCATGTAATATGAACGGCTATGTCATCACTTGTTACTTTAACCGAACTGTACGTCTCCATGTAATATGAACGGCTATTTCATCACTTGTTAGCAGTTAGCCTTTAACCGCACTGTAAGTCTCCATGTAATATGAACGGCTATGTCATCACTTGTTAGCAGTTAGCCTTTAACCGCACTGTACGTCTCCATGTAATATGAACGGCTATGTCATCACTTGTTAGCAGTTAGCCTTTAACCGCACTGTAAGTCTCCATGTAATATGAACGGCTATGTCATCACTTGTTAGCAGTTAGCCTTTAACCGCACTGTACGTCTCCATGTAATATGAACGGCTATGTCATCACTTGTTAGCAGTTAGCCTTTAACCGCACTGTAAGTCTCCATGTAATATGAACGGCTATGTCATCACTTGTTAGCAGTTAGCCTTTAACCGAACTGTACTGTACGTCTCCATGTAATATGAACGGCTATGTCATCACTTGTTAGCAGTTAGCCTTTAACCGAACTGTACGTCTCCATGTAATATGAACGGCTATGTCATCACTTGTTAGCAGTTAGCCTTTAACCGCACTGTACGTCTCCATGTAATATGAACGGCTATGTCATCACTTGTTAGCAGTTAGCCTTTAACCGCACTGTACGTCTCCATGTAATATGAACGGCTATTTCATCACTTGTTAGCAGTTAGCCTTTAACCGCACTGTACGTCTCCATGTAATATGAACGGCTATGTCATCACTTGTTAGCAGTTAGCCTTTAACCGCACTGTACGTCTCCATGTAATATGAACGGCTATGTCATCACTTGTTAGCAGTTAGCCTTTAACCGAACTGTACGTCTCCATGTAATATGAACGGCTATTTCATCACTTGTTAGCAGTTAGCCTTTAACCGCACTGTACGTCTCCATGTAATATGAACGGCTATTTCATCACTTGTTAGCAGTTAGCCTTTAACCGAACTGTACGTCTCCATGTAATATGAACGGCTATGTCATCACTTGTTAGCAGTTAGCCTTTAACCGAACTGTAAGTGTCCATGTAATATGAACGGCTATGTCATCACTTGTTAGCAGTTAGCCTTTAACCGCACTGTAAGTGTCCATGTAATATGAACGGCTATGTCATCACTTGTTAGCAGTTAGCCTTTAACCGAACTGTACGTCTCCATGTAATATGAACGGCTATGTCATCACTTGTTAGCAGTTAGCCTTTAACCGCACTGTAAGTGTCCATGTAATATGAACGGCTATGTCATCACTTGTTAGCAGTTAGCCTTTAACCGCACTGTACGTCTCCATGTAATATGAACGGCTATGTCATCACTTGTTAGCAGTTAGCCTTTAACCGCACTGTAAGTGTCCATGTAACTCGAACAGAAAGACATAATTATCAAGGACAACAGACTTGCAGATTAGGGCTTGAATTAAATGTACACGCGTCTATAATTTATTAACGAGACGATGAAATGATATAATGTTTTGTGTCATGATCATCTTTTTACTGTACTTGTCTTTTGTTTGTTTGTCTTGGTGACAGCAGCAAAAACTTCCTTTTATGCACTGTTTTAAAAGGACAATAAATGATTTGATTGATTGATTGATTGATTGATATTGTCTTGTACTGTGTTATGAAGTTTAGACTAGGAGAGTGTAGACTGTGAATTAAACCTGCCTGTAATGAACTAACTAGAAGTATACAGTTTGGTGACATGCTGCTGTCAAGGTCTCTAGAATTAAACCTGCCTGTAATGAACTAACTAGAAGTATACAGTTTCGTGACATGCTGCTGTCAAAGTCTTCAGACTGCTAGACTTAAACCCGCCTCTAATGAACTAACTAGAAGTATACACTATGTTGCCGTGCTGCTGTCAAGGTCTCTAGAATTAAACCTGCCTCTAATGAACTAACTAGAAGTATACACTATGTTGACGTGCTGCTGTCAAGGTCTCTAGAATTAAACCTGCCTCTAATGAACTAACTAGAAGTATACACTATGTTGACGTGCTGCTGTCAAGGTCTCTAGAATTAAACCTGCCTCTAATGAACTAACTAGAAGTATACACTATGTTGACGTGCTGCTGTCAAGGTCTTCAGAATTAAACCTGCCTCTAATGAACTAACTAGAAGTATACACTATGTTGACGTGCTGCTGTCAAGGTCTCTAGAATTAAACCTGCCTCTAATGAACTAACTAGAAGTATACACTATGTTGACGTGCTGCTGTCAAGGTCTTCAGACTGCTGGGGAAACAGGCAAGGTGGACTGCTGGGGAAACAGTACGTACCAACAGCACGAATAACTAACTGCCTGACATTCCATGTGGTTGAACATGACAATTAATGACAGTGCCTTAAGTTGAACATGACAATTAATGACAGTGCCTTAAGTTGAACATGACAATTAATGACAGTGCCTTAAGTTGAACATGACAATTAATGACCGTGCCTTAAGTTGAACATGACAATTAATGACAGTGCCTTAAGTTGAACATGACAATTAATGACAGTGCCTTAAGTTGAACATGACAATTAATGACAGTGCCTTAAGTTGAACATGACAATTAATGACCGTGCCTTAAGTTGAACATGACAATTAATGACAGTGCCTTAAGTTGAACATGACAATTAATGACCGTGCCTTAAGTTGAACATGACAATTAATGACCGTGCCTTAAGTTGAACATGACAATTAATGACAGTGCCTTAAGTTGAACATGACAATTAATGACAGTGCCTTAAGTTGAACATGACAATTAATGACAGTGCCTTAAGTTGAACATGACAATTAATGACAGTGCCTTAAGTTGAACATGACAATTAATGACAGTGCCTTAAGTTGAACATGACAATTAATGACAGTGCCTTAAGTTGAACATGACAATTAATGACAGTGCCTTAAGTTGAACATGACAATTAATGACAGTGCCTTAAGTTGAACATGATAATTAATGACAGTGCCTTAAGTTGAACATGACAATTAATGACAGTGCCTTAAGTTGAACATGACAATTAATGACAGTGCCTTAAGTTGAACATGACAATTAATGACAGTGCCTTAAGTTGAACATGACAATTAATGACAGTGCCTTAAGTTGAACATGATAATTAATGACAGTGCCTTAAGTTGAACATGATAATTAATGACAGTGCCTTAAGTTGAACATGATAATTAATGACAGTGCCTTAAGTTGAACATGACAATTAATGACAGTGCCTTAAGTTGAACATGACAATTAATGACAGTGCCTTAAGTTGAACATGATAATTAATGACAGTGCCTTAAGTTGAACATGATAATTAATGACAGTGCCTTAAGTTGAACATGACAATTAATGACAGTGCCTTAAGTTGAACATGACAATTAATGACAGTGCCTTAAGTTGAACATGACAATTAATGACAGTGCCTTAAGTTGAACATGACAATTAATGACAGTGCCTTAAGTTGAACATGACAATTAATGACAGTGCCTTAAGTTGAACATGACAATTAATGACAGTGCCTTAAGTTGAACATGACAATTAATGACCGTGCCTTAAGTTGAACATGACAATTAATGACAGTGCCTTAAGTTGAACATGACAATTAATGACAGTGCCTTAAGTGGCCTGAATACTTGTGTGTTTTGTATCCTTTCATTAACTGACTGCCAACATTCCATGTCATTTTTTCAGTTCGTTCTTTTCTTCTCAGAAATCCCGTTCGTATCTTGTCTTCTGTCACTGTCTGCTTCTGTGCGTCTCTTCCGTCACTTCGTTTCTTTTGTTTGGCCAGTCAATGTCTGTCTGTCTGTTTATCTGTATGTTTGTCTGTCTCTGTCTCTCTCTGTCTGTTTCTATCTCCCCATCTCTCTCTCTCTCCCTCCCCCTCTCTCTCTCCCTCCCTCTCCCTCTCTCTCGTTCCAACTCCCCAGATAACTTATCTTCAGAAGTGAATGTACAGAACACCCAACAGCAGCAAAAGAACTCTGCAGTCTGAGTGGCCCAGTACTGCATAACTGAACTGTTTCTTTGAATCAATGGAGATGGAAGTTCACTGAAGTGTGTGTCCGTACTGCATAACTGAACTGTTTCTTTGAATAAGTGGAGATGGAAGTTCACTGAAGTGTGTGTCCGTACTGCATAACTGAACTGTTTCTTTGAATAAGTGGAGATGGAAGTTTACTGAAGTGTGTGTCCGTACTGCATAACTGAACTGTTTCTTTGAATCAGTGGAGATGGAAGTTCACTGGTGTGTGTCTGTAGTGCATAACTGAACTGTTTCTTTGAATCAGTGGAGATGGAAGTTCACTGGTGTGTGTCTGTAGTGCATAACTGAACTGTTTCTTTGAATCAGTGGAGATGGAAGTTCACTGAAGTGTGTGTCTGTACTGCATAACTGAACTGTTTCTTTGAATCAGTGGAGATGGAAGTTCACTGAAGTGTGTGTCCGTACTGCATAACTGAACTCTTTCTTTGAATAAGTGGAGATGGAAGTTCACTGAAGTGTGTGTCCGTACTGCATAACTGAACTGTTTCTTTGAATAAGTGGAGATGGAAGTTCACTGAAGTGTGTGTCCGTACTGCATAACTGAACTGTTTCTTTGAATCAGTGGAGATGGAAGTTCACTGAAGTGTGTGTCCGTACTGCATAACTGAACTGTTTCTTTGAATAAGTGGAGATGGAAGTTCACTGAAGTGTGTGTCCGTACTGCTTAACTGAACTGTTTCTTTGAATAAGTGGAGATGGAAGTTCACTGAAGTGTGTGTCCGTACTGCATAACTGAACTGTTTCTTTGAATAAGTGGAGATGGAAGTTCACTGAAGTGTGTCCGTACTGCTTAACTGAACTGTTTCTTTGCTGAAGTGTGTGTCCGTACTGCATAACTGAACTGTTTCTTTGAATCAGTGGAGATGGAAGTTCACTGAAGTGTGTGTCCGTACTGCATAACTGAACTGTTTCTTTGAATAAGTGGAGATGGAAGTTCACTGAAGTGTGTGTCCGTACTGCTTAACTGAACTGTTTCTTTGAATAAGTGGAGATGGAAGTTCACTGAAGTGTGTGTCCGTACTGCATAACTGAACTGTTTCTTTGAATAAGTGGAGATGGAAGTTCACTGAAGTGTGTCCGTACTGCTTAACTGAACTGTTTCTTTGCTGAAGTGTGTGTCCGTACTGCATAACTGAACTGTTTCTTTGAATCAGTGGAGATGGAAGTTCACTGAAGTGTGTGTCCGTACTGCATAACTGAACTGTTTCTTTGAATAAGTGGAGATGGAAGTTCACTGAAGTGTGTGTCCGTACTGCATAACTGAACTGTTTCTTTGAATCAGTGGAGATGGAAGTTCACTGAAGTGTGTGTCTGTAGTGCATAACTGAACTGTTTCTTTGAATCAAGTGGAGATGGAAGTTCACTGAAGTGTGTGTCTGTACTGCATAACTGAACTGTTTCTTTGAATAAGTGGAGATGGAAGTTCACTAAAGTGTGTGTCCGTACTGCATAACTGAACTGTTTCTTTGAATAAGTGGAGATGGAAGTTCACTGAAGTGTGTGTCCGTACTGCATAACTGAACTGTTTCTTTGAATCAGTGGAGATGGAAGTTCACTAAAGTGTGTGTCTGTAGTGCATAACTGAACTGTTTCTTTGAATCAATGGAGATGGAAGTTCACTGAAGTGTGTCCGTACTGCATAACTGAACTGTTTCTTTGAATAAGTGGAGAGGGGGACATGGTTTCCTTGAATAAGTGGACCATCTGGGGAACGTTCAGACTGAAATACACGTGGTTTGAAGTTCCGTACAGTCTGCAGCATAAAGACCTAATTGAGACCATGTTTTCTTTGGGGGAATCCACGTTGGGAGATGTGGGAAGCTGAGGGAAAGTTTTCCAGCAACAAAGGGGAAAAGTTGTTTGTGTCTGTAGTGCATAACTTGAAAAAAACTCCACGTTTCGTTTGGGAAGATCAAATGGAGATCTGCAGCACAAAGGCCTAATTCACTGAAGGTGTGAAGCCTAAAGTACTCCACGACACGTGTGGGAAGATGAGGACTGTCTGCAGCACAAAAAAACGCCTAATTTGGACCAATCTGAAGCCTAAAGACTCCATGACACGTGTGGGAAGATGAGGACAGTGTGCACTTGGAAGTGTGTAATTCAGACTCATCCCCCGCCTTAAAGACTGCAATATAAAACTGAAAAAAGACAAATGACACTGTTTCTTTGGAATAAGAGTGGGAAGATGGAGACCATCTGATGGCCTAAAGTTGTTGTTCCCAGTGTACCTTTCTTACGTGCTTAAGAAGATTGTTTTACAGTTCCTGTTGAGGGTGAACAAAGGCCTATAATTTTTTTTATTTCCATCTGAAGCCCCTAAAATACTCCACGACACGTGGTTGGGAAGAATGAAGGACAGACCCCGTGTCCTGCAGCACAAAGGCCTAAATTTTCAGAACCATCCTGGAAAGCCTAAAGACTCCCTACCCACGAATTACGGTTGTGGGGAAAGTATGAGGAACAGTGTGCAGCACTAAAGGCGGGGTAAAATTCAGACCCAATCTGTAAGCCTAAAAGGGGGGGGGACATTTCACGACACGTGGTGGGGGGAAGGAGAGGACAGTGTGCAGCTCAACCAAAGGCGTAATTCAGACCATCTTGACAGCCTAAAGAACCTCCACCGACCAACCGTGTGGGGGGGGAATGAGGCAAGACAGTCTGCAACACAAAGGCCTAATTCCAGACCCCATCGAAAATCCTAAAGACTCCCACGACCACGTGGTGGGAAGATGAGGAAAACAGTTCTGCATTCACAAAGGCCTAATTTTAGATATTAGACCTACCTGAATGCCTAAAGACTCCACGGACACGTGGGTGGGAAGATGAGGAACGAATTCTTCAGCATGAAGCGACTAATTCAGACCTTCTCCTGAAGCCTAAAAGACCTTTTCCACGACAACGTGGTGGCAGAGAGATGATCTTCAGTCCCTGCCAAGTCACAAAAGGACTAATTCACGGGGGACACTCTGAAGCCCTAAATACTCCACGACACGTGGGGGTGGGAAAGATGAGGACAGTCCCCCCCCCACTGCATTGCCACAAAGGCCCCGAATTCTCGCCCATCTGAAGCCCTAAAAGAACTTCCAACGACACTGGGGGGGGAAGATGAGACATGTCCCCTGCAAGCACAAAGGGCCTAGAATTCAGCCATCTGAAGCCCTAAAGACCCTCCACGACCACGGTGGGGAAGATGAGGACGAGTGGTGCAGCAACAAAGGCAAATCGACATCCTTGAAAATCCTAAAGAACGCCCACGACACGTGTGGGAAGATGAGGACAGTGTGCAGCACAAAGGCCTAATTCAGACCATCTGAAGCCTAAAGACTCCACGACACGTGTGGGAAGATGAGGACTGTCTGCAGCACAAAGGCCTAATTCAGACCGTCTGAAGCCTAAAGACTCCACGACACGTGTGGGAAGATGAGGACTGTGTGCAGCACAAAGGCGTAATTCAGACCATCTGAAGCCTAAAGACTCCACGACACGTGTGGGAAGATGAGGACAGTGTGCAGCACAAAGACCTAATTCAGACCATCTGAAGCCTAAAGACTCCACGACACGTGTGGGAAGATGAGGACAGTCTGCAGCACAAAGACCTAATTCAGACCATCTGAAGCTAAGAACCACACAAAGACTCCACGACACGTGTGGGAAGATGAGGACAGTCTGAAGCCTAAATACTCCACGATACGTGTGGGAAGATGAGGACAGTGTGCAGCACAAAGGCCTAATTCAGACCATCTGAAGCCTAAATACTCCACGACACGTGTGGGAAGATGAGGACTGTGTGCAGCACAAAGGCCTAATTCAGACCATCTGAAGCCTAAATACTCCACGACACGTGTGGGAAGATGAGGACAGTGTGCAGCACAAAGGCCTAATTCAGACCATCTGAAGCCTAAATACTCCACGACACGTGTGGGAAGATGAGGACAGTGTGCAGCACGACAAAGGCCTAATTCAGACCATCTGAAGCCTAAATACTCCACGACACGTGTGGGAAGATGAGGACAGTCTGCAGCACAAAGGCCTAATTCAGACCATCTGAAGCCTAAATACTCCACGACACGTGTGGGAAGATGAGGACAGTGTGCAGCACAAAGGCCTAATTCAGACCATCTGAAGCCTAAATACTCCACGACACGTGTGGGAAGATGAGGACAGTCTGCAGCACAAAGGCCTAATTCAGACCATCTGAAGCCTAAAGACTCCACGACACGTGTGGGAAGATGAGGACAGTCTGCAGCACAAAGGCCTAATTCAGACCATCTGAAGCCTAAAGACTCCACGATACGTGTGGGAAGATGAGGACAGTCTGCAGCACAAAGGCCTAATTTAGACCATCTGAAGCCTAAAGACTCCACGACACGTGTGGGAAGATGAGGACAGTCTGCAGCACAAAGGCCTAATTCAGACCATCTGAAGCCTAAAGACTCCACGACACGTGTGGGAAGATGAGGACAATGTGCAGCACAAAGGCCTAATTCAGACCATCTGAAAGCACAAGGGCGACAACTGGTGGTCAAACAAGACTTCACAGAAGACGTCTCTAATAATAATAATATAATAATATAATAATAATATTAGTACATTTATATAGGCGCCTTTCTTTACATTAGACTCAAGGCGCTCACATTCACTGATTCACACGCAATTGGGCTAAAATACACATTCATTCAATCATCATTTAATTAATGTGAAAAGTTAGAGACGTCTACGCTGAACTGTGTCATGTTTGCAATAATAACATATCGCAGAAAGGGATCAAAGACGTGAGATCTATTAGGTGGCAAAGGCGTATTTATTCAAAGTCATTCGACAATCTGGAAGTATTTGGACCACTTTGCATGCAGCCCTAGCCATTGAGAAGACCACTGCTTCCCTTGTGTTCCCTTTCTTCGCCTGTCTTTAGACAGATGGATATCATTCATTCGGTTAAGGTTATCCAGTACTACACCAGTGGGCCTGTCTTTAGACAGATGGACAGCATTCATTCGGTTAAGGTTATCCAGTACTACACCAGTGGGCCTGTCTTTAGACAGATGGACAGCATTCATTCGGTTAAGGTTATCCAGTACTACACCAGTGGGCCTGTCTTTAGACAGATGGACAGCATTCATTCGGTTAAGGTTATCCAGTAATACACCAGTGGGCCTGTCTTTAGACAGATGGACATCATTCATTCGGTTAAGGTTATCCAGTAATACACCAGTGGGCCTGTCTTTAGACAGATGGACATCATTCATTCGGTTAAGGTTATCCAGTAATACACCAGTGGGCCTGTCTTTAGACAGATGGACATCATTCATTCGGCTAAGGTTGTCCAGTATTACACCAGTGGACGGCAAGCTACCCCGAACAGCCTCCACTCAAACCTCTGTTGTGTGTAGAATAAACGCGATGCTGATAGAAAGACTTAGTGCTCTTTGAACAGGAGAGATGTGTACAATGCGTGGCTCAATACGTGTTCCACTAAGTGGACTGGGTCAAGTCAGGACAGACTTCGTTCAGTTGTTAAAGCGGTAGACATCAAAGAGCCTGTTTGAATGGAAAGGGTGTATGTTTGGGGTCTTTTGGCAAAGCTGAAATTGTTGGAAACATGAACGATTTTAGCACTATGAAGAATGTTTCTATTGTATTTTTCAAAAAAGCCTTTTGCCTTTTAAACTATCCATCTTATCCAGACAGTCGTATGTATCCACTGTTTATTGGGTGCTTTTTGTAAGTCGGTGCCTCACTAGTATTGTAGCAAACCCATGTACCGCTCATAGCACGCGCCATTCTGTGAGCGATGAAAGGGGGGGGGTGTATGTGGGGGGGGGGGATGTATGTGGGCACAATGCAGTTCTTAGAATGGGCTGAATGACCCAGGTTGAGGGGGGAATTGTGCTGAATGGCCCAGGTGTGAGGGGGTGGACTTGTGCTGAATGGCCCAGGTGTGAGGGGGTGACTTGTGCTGAATGGCCCAGGGGAGGGGGTGACTTGTGAGAAGCGCGCAGGTGTGAGGGGGTGACTGTGCTGAATGGACCAGGTGTGAGGGTGTGACTTGTGCGAATGGGCCCAGGTTGTGAGGGGGTGACTTTGGAGCAAGTAAAACATCGATTACTGAATAAGCGCCTCGCGCGCAATGTTTTCTTTTGTATCTTCTTTTTAGCCAGTACAAATCATCGTTTTCGTTCTCTCCTCTCTCTTCTCTGCTCGTCTATAATCTCTCTCTCTATCTCGCTATTATCTCTCTCGCTCTCTCTCTCTCTCTCTCTCCCGCACTCACTAACTCACTAACTCCCTACCTTGCCGCCTCTCTTCTCTCTCTCTCTCTCTCTATCTCTCTCTCTCTCTGGTCTCTCTCTCTCTCTTTCTCTCTCTCTATCTGCTACCCCCCCCCCCCAGTAAAATCTAAAAACGTATTCCAGTCAATAGAATAAAGTATTTTTGGATCAACATACCGTAAACTTTCCCCCATGGCCTATCAGCCCTAACATTGATATGCATCAACATGTGGTATTCGCTATAAAAACACACTTAAAACACGTTGAAAGATTTATATAAACGTTATCGCTAAACTTATTACTCCTTAAAATTGTCCTCCATGAAAACCAATGCCTATAAACAACTCAACATTCTACCATTGATTTGAAATGTTACTAAACAAAAGGTACACTTAGGTACAAGATCATAAAATAAGTAGTACCAAAAATATCTATTACTAAATTTAAAGTCCAATGCAATCGAAGCAAAACCAAATTAATAATTATCCGCCAGAACGACTATAATAAAGACCCTTACATACTCAGGTGGTAAACTGTGGAAGGACATCCCTGATGTTTCAAAAATAAAAACTAGTGTATCTTCCTTTCGCAAATCTTATCACAAGTACTAATGGACAATCTTCGTCCACAGTATGTTAATGAGTTTTACTACAAACATCACTTAATGCAAGATTCTTGTAAAGCTTTTAGGTCTCCTGTATATCTGTTTAAATGTATCCCAATTTGATGCTCTGTCAATTATTTCAGTGTGCAAGTTTTGTTTATTTTTCTTGACGTGATGTTTTTTATGTCACTTTCATTGCCTGATGCTGGTGTGAGTTTGTGAGGTGAGAGGGCAGTGCAAAGAAGCTATTGTTAGATTATCCTTTATACCCTCAATAAAAATTACTATTTTGGATTCTCTATCTACTTCGCTCTCTCTCATCTCTATCTCCTCTCTCTCTCTCCTCTCTCTATATCCCCCCCCCTCACCTCCTATCTATCTCTCGCTCTTTGTTATTGTTATTTTTTAATTTTTCTGACATTTGTAACTGTTGGCAACTGTTACAGTTAACTATTCTTTCCAATAATAAAAAAAATATTCGTTCGTTCGTTCGGTCGTTCTCTCTTCTGGATGTTTTGAGTCATTATGTTTATATATTACATGTACTAACCGATGATGTGTTTTACTTTTGAACACAGGATAGGATTTACAAAATCAATTGAACAGCTTACAAACATCAGCTGCAGAATGGATTGAACAGTAAATTTAGCAGAAGTTATAGAGTATTTAAAAGGGGGTTATATCTGGGGCAAGGAAAGATGGGGCTTTGATAGACAAAGTTATGCCTGTAGTAAAGTGTTATAAGGGGTATCTGGGCAAGGAAAGCTGGGGTTTGGATGGACAGTTTTAGGAGTGGTAGTCAATTGTTATAAATACTAAAAACGACAGCCGCCGTGGAGTATGGTTAGCGTCGCGATCTAACTTAGTCTGGGATGTTATGTCAAGCCCGGGCTCAATAATGTTTGCTAAAAATGACTTTGGTTTTGATGTATATACAACAAACAAACAACTACACGACAAGTGTAAAGTGGACGTTCTTTTATTCATAAGAGACAAACAAAAAACTGCTAGATATTCGGCGAATGCGCCTTTACGAACATAGACAAACAAGAACACAGCAAACAGTCATAATATAGCAAAGGCGCACAAATCTGGCAACAAAAGGGAGCAAAAAAACACCAAAACAAATGATCAAAGTCTAAAAACAAACTTCCCTCTACAGTCCAGAGCGTAAGGAAAGCAAGTCTGAAACAAAAGAGCAAAGAAATGATTGTGAACACAAATCAGGGGGAAAAGAAAAGGGAAGAAATAAGAAAGAAAAATGTTTTGAGTGAGAGAGGTTGGGGAAGTGAGTACGCAATCCTAAATGGGCCAAGAAGTTTGGAAAAAGGGTCAGTTGGGGGTGGGGAGAGGGGGAAAGGGTTAGATTGTTGAGCGAAGAGAAACCAAATATCCCGCCTAAAGTGGACCATGTAGCAGAA
>JAGGCT020004254.1:38255-53987 GCA_017654935.2 Phymorhynchus buccinoides | reverse complement strand
TACAACAGCTTACCAGCCTACCGTCTATAATGACACAGTATTACAACCCGCTACAGCCTACAGTCTATAATGACACAGAAAAAACCAGCTACAGTCTATAATGACACAAGATACAAACCAGCTACAGACTACATTCTATAATGACACAATGATACCACCAGCTACAAGCCTACAGTCTATAATAAACAAGATACAACCAGCTACAGCCTACTGTCTATAATGACACAATGATCACAACCAGCTACAGTGCCTACTGTCTATAATTTACACAATAATACAACCAGTACAGCTACAGTATATAATGACACAATATACAACCAGCTACAGCCTACCTGTCATATAATGACACAATGATACACCAGCCTACAGTTCTATAAGTACACCATGATACAACCAGCTACAGTCTATTATGAACACAGATACAACCAGCTACAGGGCCTACAGTCATATACATGAAAAATGATAACAACCAGCTTACAGTCTTAATGGACACATATACAACCAGCTACAGCCTACAATCTATAATGCACAATGATACAACCAGCTACAGCCTACAGTCTATAGTAACAAATGGATACAAACCAGCACCAGGCCTACAGTCTATAATTACCCAATGATGCAAACTGCTACAGTCTATATGACACAATGATACAACAGCTTACAGTCATAATGACACAATGTATGCAACAGCTACAGTCTATAATGACACAATGATACAACTAGCTACAGCCACAGTGCCTATAATGACACATGATGCAACCAGCTAAAGGCTAGAATGACACAATGATACAACCAGATACACCTATACAGTATATAATGACACAGATACAACCAGCTACAGCCTACAGTCTATAATGACACATGATGACAACGGCTACAGGCCTGACAGTCTATAATGACACAATGATAACAAAACCGGATACAGCTATAATAACACAATGCTACACCGGTACAGATCTATAAATGACAACATGATACCAACAGCTATCACCTACAGTCTATAATAAAACAATGATACAACCGGGCTACAGCCTACGTCTATAATGACACAAGATACAACAGCTACAGCCTACAGTCTATAATAACACAATGATACAAACCGGTACAGCCTTACAGTCTATAATGACACAAGATACAACGGCTCAGTCTATAATAACACAATGATACAAACCGGCTCCAGTCTATAATACAACAATGATACAACAGCTACAGCCTACAGTCTAAAATAACACAATCATACAACCGGCACAGCCTACAGTCTATAATGGGACACAATGATACAACCGGCTTACAGTCATAATAACACAATGAACAACGGCTACAGCCTACTAGTCTCTAATGACACAATAATACCAACCGCCTACAGTCTATAATAATAACATAATGCAACCGGCTACAGTCTATAATAAAAATAAATACAAACCACTACAGTCTACAGTCATTAAATAATACAACCACCTACGGTCAATTAGTGATACAATAATACAACAGGTACAGCCTACAGTCTATAATACTACAATAATACAACAAGCTACATGTCTTATACTAAGATTATATACAACAACCTACAGTTCTACAGTCTCTAATAATTGCAAAAAATACAACCACCATACAGCCTTACAGTATATAATAATACATATACAACCATCTAAGTCTATTAGTGATACATAATAACAAACCAGCTACAAGCCTACAGTCTATAATAATACAATAATACAAACCACTTAAGTTACAATAATACTATAATAAACCACCTACAGTCTATAGCAATACAATAAATACAAACCATCTACAGTCGATAATAATACAATAATACAACCACTACCAGTTACAGGCTACCAGTGATACAATACTACAAACCACCTACAGTCTATAATAACTACAATAATACAACCGCCTACAGACTCATAATAATACTATAATACAACCACTACAGTCTATAATCATACAATATACAACCAGCGACAAGTCTATAGTGATACATCAATACACCAGCTACAGCTACAGGTCTATTATAATACTATAATACAACCACGCTAAGTCGATAATACTACTATAATACAAATCCAAGCTACAAGTCTATAACAATGCAATAAATACAACCAGCTACAGGTACAATGATACAAGAATAAACCAGCTACAGTCTTAAAAATACTTTAATACAACCAGCTACAGTCTATAACAATACTATAATACAACCAGGCTACCGTCTATAACATGGCAATAATACAAAGTCTACAATGATACAATAATACAAACCACCTACAGTCTTAATACACACTAAAGACAACCAGCTACAGTCTATAATAATACAATAATACAACACATACGGCGATAATAATACAATAATTACAACCCCGACAGTCTAAATACTACAAGAATCAACAACCAAACAGTCTCTAATAATACAATATACAATAATACAACCACCTCCAATGTGGCAGTCTCTAATAATACAAAAATACAACCAGCTACAGCCTACAAGTTCTATAATGATACAATCATACAATAATACAACCACCTACAGTCTAAATGATTACAATCATACAATAATACAACCAGCTACAGCCTACAGTCTATAATAATACAATCAACAATGATACAACACTACAATCTACTGGCTCTAAATAATACAATAATACAACCAGCTACAGCCTACAAGACACAATAATACAAACAGCTACATTCCTACAGTCTACAGTCTACATGTAATATGAACGGCTATGTCATCACCTTTTTTACTTAACCGCATTACGTCTCCATGTAATATGAACGGCTATGTCCTTCACTTGTACTTTACGCACTGTCGTTCATGTAATATGAACGGCTGTGATTTCATCACTTGTTAGCAGTTAGACTTTAACCGCACTGCTACGTCTCCATGTACTTTCCTAATATGAACGGCCTCTGTCATCACTTGTTAGCAGTTAGCCTTTAACCGCACTGTACGTCTCCATGTAATATGAACGGCTATGTCATCACTTTTGTTAGCAGTTAGCTTAACCGAAATGTACGTCTCATGTAATATGAACGGCCTATGTCAATATTTGTTTACTTTAACCGCACTGTACGTCTCCATGTAATATGAAGGCTATGTCATCACTTGTAGCGTTACCTTGAACCGAACTGTACGCTCCATGTAATTAAACGGCTATGTCACACTTGTTAGCAGTGTAGCCTTTAAACGCACTGGTACGTGTGCATGTAATATGAACGGCTATTGTAATCAAGTGTTAGCAGTTTAGCTTAAACGCACTGTACGGCTCCATGTAATATGAACGGCTATGTATCACTGTTAGCAGTAGCCTTTAACCGAACTGAAGTGTCCATGTAATATGAACGGCATATGTCATCACTTGTTAGCCAGTTAGCTTTAACCGCACTGTAAGTGTTCTATTGTAATATGAACGGCTATGTCATCACTTGGTTAGCAGTTAAGCCTTTTAACGAACTGTACGTCTCCATGTAATATGAACGGCTATGTCATCATTGTTAGCAGTTAGCCTTTAACCGCACGTACGTCGCACATGTAATATGAACGGCTATGTCATCATGTTAGCAGTTAGCCGTTTAACCGAACTGTAAAGTCTCCTGTAATATGAAAACGGCTATGTCAATCACTGTTAGCAGTTAGCTTTAACCGAAATGTAGTGTCCATGTAAATGAACGGCTTGTCATCACTTGTTAGCAGTAGCTTTAACGAACTGTACCGTCTCCATTTAATATGAACGGCTATTCACACTTGTAGCAGTTAGCCTTTAACGCACTGAAGTGTCCATGTATAGGAACGGGCTATGTCATCACTTGTTAGCAGAGCCTGTTAACGCACTGTACGTCCCATGTAATAGAACGGCCTATGTCATCACTTGTTAGCAGTTAGCTTTAACCGCACTGTACGGTCTCCATGAAGATAAACGGTATTTCATCAATTGTTAGCAGTTAGCCTTTAACCGCACTGTAAGTGTTCCATGTAATATGGAACGGGCTATGTATCATTGTTAGCAGTTATCTTTAACCGCACATGTAAGTGTCCATGTAATATGAAAGGCGATGTCATCACTGTTAGCAGTTAGCCTTACCGAACCTGTACGTCTCCATGTAATATGAACGGCTATGTCATCACTTGTTAGCAGTTGAGCCTTAACAGCACTGTACGTTCCATGTAATATGAACGGCTATGTCATCCTTGGTAGCAGTTAGCTTTAACAGCACTGTTACGTCTCCATGTAATCTGAACGCTATTCATCACTTGTGACTTAACCGCACTGTTACGTCTCCATGTAATATGAACGGCTATGTCATCACTTGTTAGCAGTTAGCTGTTTAACCGCACTGTACGTCTCACATGTAATATGAACGGCTATTCATCCTTGTTAGCAGGGTTAGCCTTTAACCGCACATTGTACGTTCCCATGTAAATGAACGGGTTATGGCCATCACTTTACTTTAACCCGAAACTGTAAGGTACATGTAATATGAACGCTATGTCATCATTGTTCCTTTAACCGAACTGTACGATCTCCATGTAATATGAACGGCTATGTCATCACTTGTTAGCAGTTAGACTTTAACGACACTGTACGTCTCCATGTAATATGAACGGGCTATTTCATCACTTGGTAGCAGTTAGCCTTTAACCGCCACCTGTAAGTGTCATGTAATATGAACGGCTATGTCATCACTTGTTACTTTAACCGAACTGTAAGTGTCCATGTAATATGAACGGCTATGTCATCACTTGTTACTTTAACCGAACTGTAAGTGTCCATGTAATATGAACGGCTATGTCATCACTTGTTACTTTAACCGAACTGTAAGTGTCCATGTAATATGAACGGCTATGTCATCACTTGTTACTTTAACCGAACTGTACGTCTCCATGTAATATGAACGGCTATTTCATCACTTGTTAGCAGTTAGCCTTTAACCGCACTGTAAGTCTCCATGTAATATGAACGGCTATGCCATCACTTGTTACTTTAACCGCACTGTACGTCTCCATGTAATATGAACGGCTATGTCATCACTTGTTAGCAGTTAGCCTTTAACCGAACTGTACGTCTCCATGTAATATGAACGGCTATGTCATCACTTGTTAGCAGTATATGGAAACGCTATGTAACCAATTCACTTTGTTTTAGCAAGTCTTAGCCCCCCTGTAATATGCAAAAACTGGTTCAGTCACTTGTTAGCAGTTAGCCTATGTAACCGCACTGTAAGTCTCCATGTAATATGAACGGCTATGTTTAGGCACTTGTTAGCCTTTAACCGCACCTTGTAAAACGTCCCTCCATGTAATAATGAAAACCGGCTATGTTCCAAGCACTTGTTAGCAGTTAGCCGGGGGGGCGCAACCCTGTAAGTCTCCATGTAATATGAACGGCTATGTCATCACTTGTTACTTTAACCGCACTGTACGTCTCCATGTAATATGAACGGCTATGTCATCACTTGTTAGCAGTTAGCCTTTAACCGAACTGTACGTCTCCATGTAATATGAACGGCTATGTCATCACTTGTTAGCAGTTAGCCTTTAACCGCACTGTACGTCTCCATGTAATATGAACGGCTATTTCATCACTTGTTAGCAGTTAGCCTTTAACCGAACTGTACGTCTCCATGTAATATGAACGGCTATGTCATCATTGTCAGCAGTTAGCCTTTAACCGCCACTGTACAGTCTACATGTAATATGAACGGCTATGTCATCACTTGTTAGCAGTTAGCCTTTAACCGAACTGTAAGTGTCCATGTAATATGAACGGCTATGTCATCACTTGTTAGCAGTTAGCCTTTAACCGAACTGTACGTCTCCATGTAATATGAACGGCTATTTCATCACTTGTTAGCAGTTAGCCTTTAACCGCACTGTAAGTGTTCATGTAATATGAACGGCTATGTCATCACTTGTTAGCAGTTAGCCTTTAACCGAACTGTACGTCTCCATGTAATATGAACGGCTATTTCATCACTTGTTAGCAGTTAGCCTTTAACCGAACTGTAAGTGTCCATGTAATATGAACGGCTATGTCATCACTTGTTAGCAGTTAGCCTTTAACCGCACTGTAAGTCTCCATGTAATATGAACGGCTATGTCATCACTTGTTAGCAGTTAGCCTTTAACCGAACTGTAAGTGTCCATGTAATATGAACGGCTATGTCATCACTTGTTACTTTAACCGAACTGTAAGTGTCCATGTAATATGAACGGCTATGTCATCACTTGTTAGCAGTTAGCCTTTAACCGCACTGTACGTCTCCATGTAATATGAACGGCTATGTCATCACTTGTTAGCAGTTAGCCTTTAACCGCACTGTAAGTGTCCATGTAACTCGAACAGAAAGACATAATTATCAAGGACAACAGACTTGCAGATTAGGGCTTGAATTAAATGTACACGCGTCTATAATTTATTAACGAGACGATGAAATGATATAATGTTTTGTGTCATGATCATCTTTTTACTGTACTTGTCTGTTGTTTGTTTGTCTTGGTGACAGCAGCAAAATTTCCTTTTATGCACTGTTTTATAAAAAAGGACAATAAATGATTTGATTGATTGATGGATTGATTTAATTGATTGATCTTGTACCTGTTATGAAGTTTAGACTAGGAGAGTGTAGACTGTGAATTAAACCTGCCTGTAATGAACTAACTAGAAGTATACAGTTTGGTGACATGCTGCTGTCAAGGTCTCTAGAATTAAACCTGCCTGTAATGAACTAACTAGAAGTATACAGTTTCGTGACATGCTGCTGTCAAAGTCTTCAGACTGCTAGACTTAAACCCGCCTCTAATGAACTAACTAGAAGTATACACTATGTTGCCGTGCTGCTGTCAAGGTCTCTAGAATTAAACCTGCCTCTAATGAACTAACTAGAAGTATACACTATGTTGACGTGCTGCTGTCAAGGTCTCTAGAATTAAACCTGCCTCTAATGAACTAACTAGAAGTATACACTATGTTGACGTGCTGCTGTCAAGGTCTCTAGAATTAAACCTGCCTCTAATGAACTAACTAGAAGTATACACTATGTTGACGTGCTGCTGTCAAGGTCTCTAGAATTAAACCTGCCTCTAATGAACTAACTAGAAGTATACACTATGTTGACGTGCTGCTGTCAAGGTCTTCAGAATGAAACCTGCCTCTAATGAACTAACTAGAAGTATACACTATGTTGACGTGCTGCTGTCAAGGTCTTCAGACTGCTGGGGAAACAGGCATGGACGTCCACCAACAGCACGAATAACTAACTGCACTGACATTCCAGTGGTTCAACATAGACAATAACGGGACCGTGCCTTAAGTTGAACATGACAATTAATGACAGTGCCTTAAGTTGAACATGACAATTAATGACAGTGCCTTAAGTTGAACATGACAATTAATGACCGTGCCTTAAGTTGAACATGACAATTAATGACAGTGCCTTAAGTTGAACATGACAATTAATGACAGTGCCTTAAGTTGAACATGACAATTAATGACCGTGCCTTAAGTTGAACATGACAATTAATGACAGTGCCTTAAGTTGAACATGACAATTAATGACAGTGCCTTAAGTTGAACATGACAATTAATGACCGTGCCTTAAGTTGAACATGACAATTAATGACAGTGCCTTAAGTTGAACATGACAATTAATGACAGTGCCTTAAGTTGAACATGACAATTAATGACAGTGCCTTAAGTTGAACATGACAATTAATGACCGTGCCTTAAGTTGAACATGACAATTAATGACAGTGCCTTAAGTTGAACATGATAATTAATGACAGTGCCTTAAGTTGAACATGACAATTAATGACCGTGCCTTAAGTTGAACATGACAATTAATGACAGTGCCTTAAGTTGAACATGACAATTAATGACCGTGCCTTAAGTTGAACATGACAATTAATGACCGTGCCTTAAGTTGAACATGACAATTAATGACCGTGCCTTAAGTTGAACATGACAATTAATGACAGTGCCTTAAGTTGAACATGATAATTAATGACAGTGCCTTAAGTTGAACATGATAATTAATGACAGTGCCTTAAGTTGAACATGATAATTAATGACAGTGCCTTAAGTTGAACATGATAATTAATGACAGTGCCTTAAGTTGAACATGATAATTAATGACAGTGCCTTAAGTTGAACATGACAATTAATGACAGTGCCTTAAGTTGAACATGACAATTAATGACAGTGCCTTAAGTTGAACATGATAATTAATGACAGTGCCTTAAGTTGAACATGATAATTAATGACAGTGCCTTAAGTTGAACATGATAATTAATGACAGTGCCTTAAGTTGAACATGATAATTAATGACAGTGCCTTAAGTTGAACATGATAATTAATGACAGTGCCTTAAGTTGAACATGATAATTAATGACAGTGCCTTAAGTTGAACATGATAATTAATGACAGTGCCTTAAGTTGAACATGACAATTAATGACAGTGCCTTAAGTTGAACATGACAATTAATGACAGTGCCTTAAGTTGAACATGACAATTAATGACAGTGCCTTAAGTTGAACATGACAATTAATGACAGTGCCTTAAGTTGAACATGACAATTAATGACAGTGCCTTAAGTTGAACATGATAATTAATGACAGTGCCTTAAGTTGAACATGACAATTAATGACAGTGCCTTAAGTTGAACATGACAATTAATGCCAGTGCATCAAGTGCTGACTACTTGTGTGTTTTTGTATCCATAGTCATGACGGACTGCCACACATTCCATCTATCATTTTTTCAGTTCGTTCTTTTCTTTCTCAGAAATCCCGTTCAGGATCTTGTCCTTCTGTCACTGATCTGCTTCACATGCGTCTCTTCCGTCCACTTCGTTTCTTTTGAGTTTTGGTCAGTCAGTTATGTCTGTCTGTCTGTTTATCTTATGTTTTGTCTGCTCTCCTGTCTCTCTCTGTCTGTTTCTACATCTCCCCATCTCTCTCTCTCTTCCCTCCCCCTACATCTTCTCCTCCCTCCCTCTCACCTACTCCTCTCGTTCCAACTCCCCAGATAACTTATATCTTCACAAAGTGAAATGTAACAGACCACCCAACCAGCAGCAAAAGAACTATTTTCTTTGAATCAATGGAGATGGAAGTATCACTGAAGTGTGGTGTCCGTACTGCATAACTGAACTGTTTCTTTGAATAAGTGGAGATGTGACAGTTCACTGAATTGTGTTGTCCGATACTGCATACAAACCTGACGTTTACTTTGATAAGTGGAGATGGAAGTTCACTGAAGTGTTGTGATCCGTAACTGCATAACTGAACTGTTTCTTTGAATAAAGTGGACGATGGAAGTTCACTGAGTGTAGTCCGTACTGCTATAACGTAACTGTTTTTCTTTGCTGAAGTTGTGTGTCCCCATACTGTCATAACTGATGTTTTTCTTTGAATCAGTGAGAGATGGTAAGTTCACTGAATGTGTGTGTCCATGTACTGCATAACTGAACTGTTTCTTTGATAAGTAGAGATGGAAAGTTCACTGAAGTGTGTGTCCGTACTGGGGGCCACCCTTTGTTTTTTTTTCTTTAACCCTGAACTGTTTCTTTGACATAAAGTGAATAGGAATTTCACTGAAGTGTGTGTCCGTACCTGCATAACTGAACTGTTTTCTTGAATAAGTGGAGATGGAAGTTCCTGTGAAGTGTGTCCCGTACTGCTTAATGAACTGTTTACTTTGCCTAAGTGTGTGTCCGTACTGCATAACTGAACTGTTTTTCTTTGACTACAGTGGAGATGGAAGTTCCTGAAGTGTGTGTTCCGTGTACTGCATACCTGAACTGTTTCTCTGAATAGTTGGGAGAATGGATAGTTCACTGTAAGTGTGGTGTCCGTACTGCATAACTGAACTGTTTCTTTGAATCATGCCGATGGAGTTCACTTGGTGTGTGTCCGTACTGCATAACTGAACTGTTTTCTTTAGAAATCAGTGGAGATGGAAGTTTCACTGGTATAGGTGTGTCTGTACTGCATACTGAACTGTTTCTGTTGAATAAAGTGGAGTATGGAAGTATCACTAAAGTGTGTGTCCGTACTGCGATAAACTGAACTGATATTTCCTTTGAATAAGTGGAGATCGAAAGTTCACTGAAGTGTGTTGGTCCAGTATGCATAACTGAACTGTTTTCTTTGACTCATTGGAGAATGGAAGTTCACTGAAGTGGTGTGTCTGTAGTGCATAACTGAGAACTGTTTCTTTGTAGGGTACAAAAAATAAACAAAAAGGGAGATGAGAGTTCATGAAGTTGTCCGTACTGCATAACTGAACTGTTTCTTTGCATAAGTTGAGCTGACAGTTCACTTGAAGGTGATGTCCGTACGAAATAACTGAACTGTTTTCCTTTTGAATAAGTGTGAGTGGAACTTCACTGAAGTGTGTCCAGTGTCACCTTCTACTTTGCGTAGCACTTGAATTGTTCCGTGAAAAACTAATTATATCGTCATGCATCATACATGTTATCTCTCCGCCTTACCGGTTGCACACTTACCCTAAAGACTCAACGTACGTGTGGGAAATGAGGACGTCTGCAGCCAAGGCCAATTACAGACCATCTATAAGCTAAAGACTCCCGAACGTTTGCGGATAAGATGAGGACAGTCTGCAGCAACAAAGGACACCTAATTCAGCACCATCTGAAAGCCTAAAGACTCCACGACAACGCTGTGGGAACTCTGCGAACAGTCCTGCAGCACAAAGGCCTAATTCAGACCATCTAACTAAAGACCCACGACACTGTTGAAGAAGATGGAGGATCTGTCTTGCAGCACAAATGCCTAATATACAGACCATCATGACAGACACCTAGAGACTCCACGACAACGTGTGGGAAGATGAGGTAACTGTCCTGCAGGCACAAAGCCTCATTCAGACACCATCTAAGCCTACACACAGACTTCTACACACGTGTGGGAACAGAATGAGGACAGTCTGCAGCACATAATCAGCGATTCAACCATCTAAGCCTAAAGACTCCACGATACTGTGGGAAATGATGACAGTTCTGCAGCACACAGTCCTGAAGTTTCCGACCGTCTGAAGCCTAAAGAACTCAACGATACGTGTGGGAATCATGCAGGACAGTCTGCAACACAAAGGCCTAAGTCAGACAATCTAAAGCCTAGAAGACTCCACGACACGTGTGGGTAGATGAGGACAGTCTGCGAGTCAGCAAAGGCCTAGATTCAGACCATCTGAAGCCTAAAGTCACTCACGACACTGTGTGGGAGATGAGGACAGTCTGCAGCATCAAAGCCTGATTCAGACCATCTGAGTCCTAAAGACTCAGCGACCCGTGGTGGGAAGATGAGGACAATTCTGCAGCACAAAGGCCTAATTCAGACCATCTGAAGGCCTAAATACTCCACGACACGTGTGGGAAGATGAGGACAGTCTGCGCACAAAGGCCTCCTGCGACCATCTTAAGCCTAAAGACGCCACGACGCATACGTGTGGGACGATCAGGACCAGTGTGCACGCCACAAAGGCCGTAATTCAGACCCATCTGAAGCCTAACACTCACGACACGTGTGGGAAAGATTAGGACAGTGTGGCAGCACAAAGCGTAATTCAGGAGACCATCTGAATCCTAGTACTCACGCTGCACTGGTGGGAAGGATGATGACAGTCTGCAGCACAAAGGCCTAATTCAGACCATCTGAAGCCTAGAAGACTCCACCGACACTTGTGGGGAAATGAGACATCTGCGCACAAAGGCCTCAATTTACAGACATCTGAAAGCCTAACGACTCCACGACACGTTGGGGAAGATGAGTACAGTCTGCAGCACAAAGGCCTAATTCAGACCATGTCTGAAGCCTAAAGACTCCACGACAACGTGTGGGAAGATGATGACAGTCTTGCAGGCACAAAGGCCTAATTCAGACCATCTGAACCTAAATCTCCACGACACATTGCTGGACGGAGATGAGCACCGTCTGCGCAGCACAAAGTCCTAATTCAGACCAGCCTGAGCCTAAAGACTACCAACGTCACGTGTGGGAAGATGAAGGACAGTCTTCAAGCACAAAGGCCTAATTCGACCCTCTGAAGCCTAAAGACTCCACGACACGTGTGGGAAGATGAGGACAGTGTGCAGCACCAAAGGCGTATTCAGACCATCTGAAGCCTAAAGACCCCAACGACACTTGTGGAAGATGAGGACAGTGTTGCAGGCACAATGCGTAATTCAGACCTCTGAAGCCTAAAGACTCCCAACACGTGTGGGAAGATGATGACAGTCTGCAGCAACAAAGGCTAATTCAGACCATTCTGAAGCCTAAAGACTCCACGACACGTGTGGAAGGATGAGGACAGTCTGAAGCCCTAAGACTCCACGATACGTGTGGGAAGATGAGGACGTCTGAGCACAAAGGCCTAATTCAGACATCTGAAGTCCCCCCCGCCTAAGACTCCCAACACGTGTGTGAAATGAGGAACCGTGTTCAGCACAAAGGCGTAATTCAGACCGTCCTGAAGGGGGGGCACCTAAAGTACTCCACGACACGTGTGGGAAATGAGACTGTGTGCAGCACAAAGGCGTAATTCAAGACCGATCGTGAAGCCTAAAAGACTCCACGGACACGATAGTGGAAGCTGAGGACAGTCTGCTAAGCACAAAATAAGCCTAATTCAGACCATCTGAAGGCCTAAAGACGCCACGACACGTGGTGGGACAGACGTGCGGACTAGCTCGCAGACAGCAAAGGCCTAATTTCAGACCATCATAGAAGCCTACATGAGCTCACGACAACGGGTGGGAACATGATGACAGTCTGCAGCACAATGCCTAATTCAGACCATCGAAGTCCTAGCGTGACTACCGACGCCGTGTGGGAAGATGAGGACAGTCCTGCAGCCAAAGGCCTAATTCAGACCATCTGAAGCTCTAAAGACTCCACGATACGTTGGGAATACATGGGACAGGTCTAGCAGCACAAAGGCCTAATTCAGACGCATCTAAGCCTAAAGACTCCACGACACGTGTTGGGAAGAGAGACAGTCTGCACAGGCAACAGCGAGGCCTAATTCAGACACATCTGAAGCCTCAAAGACGTCAACGCCTGCGTCTGGAAGATGAGGTGACAATGTGACAGACAAAACATGGCCTAATTCGGACCACTAAAGCACAGACACATGGCGACAACTGGTGGGTCAAACAAGACTTCAAGTCAGACGTCTAATAATAATAATAATAATATACTAATAATAATACACGTAGTATTTTATATAGCGCCTTTCTTTACAAATTAAACTCAGATGGGCCCGGTCACTTCCACTGATTCACACGCAATGTTGGGGGCTAAAATACACATTCATTCAATCATGCATTTATTAATGTGAAAACGTTATAGACTGCTACGCTGTGCTGTTTCATGTTTGCAATAATACACATATTCGCAGAAAGGGATCAAAGACTGAGATCTATTAGGTGGCAAAGGCGTATTTATTCAGTAGTCATTCGACACAATCTGGAAGTGTTGGACCACATTTGCATGCAGCCCTAGCCTTTGAGAAGACCACGTGCTTCCCTTTATGTTCACCCTTGTCTTCGCCTGCTTTAGACAGAGTGGATATCATTCAGTTCGTTTAAGGTTAGTACCACTACCTGACACCAGTGGGCCGTCTTTAGACAGATGGACAGCATTCATTCGGTTAGGTATCCAGTACTACCGCAGTGTGCTGTCTTAGACAGATGGACAGCACATTGCACTATCGTAAGGTTAGTGCCAGTAACACACCATGGGGCCCTGTTCTTTAGACTGATGGAACGCATTCTGTCGTGTGTGAAGGTTATCGCAGTAATACCCAGTGGGCCTGTCCTTAGACAGGATGGACATCATTCTAGGTCATTCGGTTATAAGTTATCCAGTACTACACCCGTGGCCTGTCTTTCGACTGATGGACAGCATTCATTCGTTTAAGGTTATCCAGTAATCACCAGTGGGCCTGTTCTTTAGTCAGATGGTACATCTAGTCCATGTCATCTCGTAAGGTTGTCCAATATACTTTACACCATGGACGGCAAGCTCCGCGTAACAAAGCCTCCACTCAATACCTGCTGTGTGTGTGTAGAATAAAAGCGTTGCTGATAAAAGACTAGTGCTCTTGACCGGAGTAGATGTGATCACTACTGCCGTGGCTCAATATACGTGTTCCACTGAAGTGGTACTGGAGTCAAGTCATGGACAGACTTCTTCAGAGTTGTTAAAGCGGTAGACATCAAGACGCCTGTTTTGAATGGAAAAGGTGTATTTTGGGGTCTTTTGGCAAAGCTGACGTGTGTTGGAACGTGAACGATTTTAGCACTATGAAGAATGTTTCTATTGTAATTTTTCCCTTTTTGGCCTTTAAACTATCATCTTTAAATCGTCGATATGTATCCACTGTTTATGGCGTTTTGTACAAGCGTGCCTCACTAGTATTGTAAAACCCATGTAACCGCTCATAGCCCGCGCCATTGCTGTGGAGAGAAAGGGGGGGGTGGTGTTGTGGGGATGTGGAGGGGGGTGGGATGTATGTGTGCAAAATCAGTCTTAGAATGTGCTGAATGACCCAGGTGGGAGGGGGATGACTTGGGCTGAATGACACCCAGATATCGTGAGGGGGTGACTTGGTGCTTAAATGGCCCAGGTGTGAGGCGGGGTTGACTATGTGCTGAATGGCCCAGTGTGAGGGGGTGAACTTGTGCTGATTGGCGCAGGTGTGAGGGGGTGACGTTGTGCTGAATGCCCAGGTGTAGGAGTGACATGTTCTTGATGGCCAGGTGTGAGGTGACTTTAGGCCAAGTAAACCACGATTACTGAATAAGCTGCCTCGCTGCGCCAATGTTTTCGTTTTTTGTATGCTTCTTTTTAAGCACGTACAATCAATCGTTTCGTCTCTCTCTCTCTCGTCTCTTCTCTCTCGCTCTCTCTCTCTCTGCTCTCTTCGCTCCCTCCCTCACACAGTCACTCACGTCACTTCACTCCCCTACCTTCCTCTCCCTCTCTCTCTCAATCTTCTCATACAGGTCTCTCTCTTCTCGTTTCCCTCTCTCGTCTCTCTCTCCGCATTTACCTCATCCCTACCGTTAATACTCACTATTTCTTCTCCACCATCCGCGACCAGTTCACTTTTCTCTTACGTCATTGAACCGCGTATTCTCAGTAGCCGCTACGAGCGTTCTATTCTCACAGTTCAGGACGCTAGAAGAATGTCGACTCCGTCAGATTCTCGCCACGCGTACGGGGTTTAACGTATTACAAAAATGTCTCTTTCTCCTCTCCCGCCCCCCGCCCCCATTAATAATCATCAAAAACGTATTCCCGCTCAATAGAATAAAGTAGCTTGTTTTGTTTGGATCCAGCATACCCCGGAAACATGTTTCCTCCCTTTCCTTTTTTCCCCCATAGGCCTATAATGTCCAGAACTATACCATAAACCAATTGATAATTGCGTATGCATGTCAATACTCGTTCAGGGATTGTACCAGGCTAGTAAAAAACACATAAACCTTAAAGACACTTAACACACAGATTTATATAGAAAACGGTTATCGGTAAAACTTATACTAACCTTAAAAATATCCGGTCCTCCATTGAAAACCAAATGCCTATAAACCAACTCAAACATTTCTCTAGAGTTCCTATCTAAAATTTCCACGACCTACCTAGATTTGATTTGAAAATAATGTCTAACTAAAGAAAGTGGGATAATAAGCACGGCTTATGTACAATG
>JAGGCT020004254.1:0-37755 GCA_017654935.2 Phymorhynchus buccinoides | reverse complement strand
TCGAACTCGAAATTTTTAATGAGGATAAACTGAGTAAGCAGAAATAGCTTATTTTCATCAGGTCCTCTAAAATAATGACATATGAAGTGAATAAATAAATAAATAAATTACAAAACAAACTCAAATGGTTCAAAAGTAAACAATGTAACAATCAAATGTAACAAATCCAAAGAACAAGGACAACATGACATATAAATCAACATTCTCACAATTCCTTTCACACACATAAATCATAGTTAGACAAGTAATCAATTGACAATTTTACAATATCAGATAGTAGGAGCATAGCTACAGACATGCGCATTTACTAAAATTATAACATGCACAATAGATAAGTTTAGAAAAGGGGAATGAACTGTTATAACCTTTCGAATAAATATTTATTAAAGCATCTTTTAAATGACAGCAATGTGCTTTTAGTTTTTATGCACTCAGGGATTTCATTCCACAACCTTCCACCTGAGTATGTTAACGATGACATAAATAAGTCTGTTCTAGGTCGGGGGAGGAGTATGGTTTCTTTATTCCGCACCTGAGTTACAGGAAACCTTTTACATAAATAAGGAGGTGCGAGTCCATTTAAAATTTTATACATAAATACACCCTTATTAAATTGGCATTTGGAGTGGAAGGGAAGTATGTTAACAATTTTATAATCAGAAATTTGTAGTGTTGATGATTTAAGAAGAATTAGTTTAATTGCACGTTTATAAATACTTTCTAAATGTCTTAGACAGTTTTTGCTTGCTTGATCCCAAGAAGTTGAAACATAATCAATGTCAGGCTGAATATATGCATGAAAGAAGAGTTTTCTGGTGTGAATATCAAGAAAGTGCTTGATTCTGTTTAGTTGAAATATTTTTTTTTATATAACTTACGAGTGAGAATAGAGGCATGGTACGACCAAGAAAGATTGTTGTCAACCCCCAGACCAAGTATAGTATGCGAGTCCACTTCTTCTATAAACTTGTCATGTACTTTAATTTTTGGTAAATCAGACTTTATGTTCTGTCGCTTTTGTCTTGTGGTAATTAGCATAAGCTTTGATTTTTTAGGATGAAGGGCCATGTGGTTATATTCAGTCCATGTCACTAAGTTGTTCACGTCATTTTGTAAGTTGGTAAGTACTAAGTCAGCAGTCTTGTTCTTGTCGTGTAAAGTAGTATCATCGGCAAAAAGTTCACAGGGACAGGAGATGTGTAAAGGTAAATCATTTATATAAATAGTAAAAAGAATGGGACCCAAGACTGAGCCCTGAGGCACACCATACTTTACTGATATTAATGAGGATGATTTACAGTCCCGATGGACCAATTGCCGCCTGTTGGATAGAAAAGATGATATGAGACTAACCGATTCTGTTGACAGACCATATAGAGTTAGCTTTCTTTGGAGAAGGTTATGATCAATGGTGTCAAATGCTTTTGCAAAATCTACAAATATAGCCCCTGTGATAAGATCGTTATTTATGTTCATATGACATTGTTCAATGAGGTTAGTAAGTGCTGTGTGGCAGGAATGATTCTTTCTGAAGCCACTTTGATTAGGGTGAAACAGATTGTGTGTGTCAAAATGAGACTGGAGCAGTTTTTTAAGGTGTTTTTCGAGAGGTTTGGACAAAATAGATAAAATTGATATAGGTCTGTAGTTTGAACAATCGTTTGGATCACCTGATTTAAATTGTGGCAGTACTTTTGCATCTTTAAAAGCTTGTGGGAAATGACTTTTTTCAATACAAAGATTGTAAATGTATGTTAAGTGTTCAGTAATAATTGGTGCAGACGCTTTCAAAATGTTATTATCTATATTATCCAAACCTCGAGATTTAGACGTATTCAATAAACACAGCTCCATATATACATCATGTACAGCAATATATTCAAACTTAAGTTCAGATTTAATGTTTTTTGAATCACAAAATTCTTTAATCATTGACAAATCATTATTACTGGTACGGTCAATATCTACAAGCTTCTCTGCTACTGTAGCAAAATGATTATTTAGGTCCTCAACTGACAATTCAGACGAAGAAGCAGTGGAACTTGCATTCCTGCCAGACAGCTGATTTATCGCTTTCCATAAAGATTTTGTATCTGATTTTGAAGAGATTAGCTTACTAAAATATTTCTTCTGCGCGTCTCTTTTCATAGAGGTTACCAAGTTTCGTTGTTTTTTATAATCATCGTCTTTTCCTGACTGTTTGAATAAATTTTCACGAACATTAGATTCAGCATTAATTTCATCTGTTAGCCATGGCTGATTATCTCTGAATTTGACACGTTTGGTTCTAAGTGGTGCATGTGTATCAAATACAGAAAGAAACGTTTTATACCACACATCAAGGGCTATATCTGGATCGGTGTACTGATAAACCTGGTTGAAATCTGCCATACATAGGTCATACAAAAAACTGTGCTCATCAAAATGTTTGTAACATCTGTATGAAATACATTTATGGGTGCATTTGGGAATTTTTACACCTTTTTTGGACCATGTTGCACAAATAGGGAAATGATCGCTAAGTCCAAAAATAGGCACGGACGTTTCTACAGAATGATTGGCGTTACTGACATAAATATGGTCTATCAACGTTTCGGAGGTTAGTGTTTTCCTTGTAGGAGTGGTTATTAATTGTGTTAGGTTGTACGACTCAAGTAATCTTTTCCATTTGTTGTGGGGTTTAAATAGATCAATATTAAAGTCCCCAAGGAGCATAATCTCATCAGAAAAATTTACAACATCCTCCATCATGGAATCAAAGCGATCGAACCAGTCAGATCGCTCCTCAGGGTTTCTATATAGCATTCCAATTAAAACGGGCTTGTTCTTTTTTAGACGAATTTCTAACCAAATACATTCAATGGCATGTCTATCAAATACGGTAATTTGTTTAAAATGGACTGACTGATGTATATATGCTACTAGCCCCGTTTCCAATTTACAACTAGGGTCTCTACGCACTAAACTATAACCTGGAATTGCGATTATAGAGTCAGAAACTACGTCTGTTATTCTAGTTTCAGAAAAACCGAAAACATGAAATGGATCATCTACATTGGCCAAAATGGAAGGAACGTCAGGAATTTTGTTTAGCAGATGACACGCATTTAAATATCCTATTTTTAATCCACTTCTTTTTAACCATTTTTGGCCGCTAGTCTTTTGCTCCATGTTATTCAAACAAGAAATAAACTATGTTACAACAGAAACAAAAACAACAACTATAAAACCACTGCAAATGTTGCCCAAAATATGACTACAGGAAGCTTACCAGTGTCTATGACACGCAATCGACTCAAACAATAAGAGCCAATGTAGTTTGAACAGCAACACACAATATAGCTATGTAAAATAATATAAATATATGAACAAAACGAATTATACTCAATTATATCACAAGTACATGCAATAATGCTTCCACACAGAAGTCAAAATATGGTAAGGCCAAGCACGTTCAAATGCAAATCACTATCAGCATGTTCGAAAGTGAAAATATCAACTATAAAAATAATTTCAAACGGATACAAAAGACTTTCGTCACAACCGATTTCAAGGTCCCAAGTCCAGGTATGTCAAGGCCAACATAATTACTGGAGACGCGTATTAGCATGGAAAAACAAACATGAATAACATGGGAATACTCATTAATGTAATAGGCTTTTTCTCTCATACACATTCACATAGATATTTTATCAGAACATGGCATGTGATTCCACAATTTCATAACTGAACAACATTAATTGCATATTAAAATGACTGGCCTTGCATCTTACCAACTACCAGTTGGCCTCTGCTGATCACGGTGGGACACCAGCTGGGAGGCTAGGGACATTAACTGCTGTGCACAGTCCCCTGCAGAAGAAGGTGGTGGCCAGCTACGGGCATTTGGATTGACGCCCTGGGATATGGGGTTAAAGCTTGGGGGAGATGGCCCCACAGGAAATTGTACAGGCCGTAGATTTGTGTCTACACCTTGTACACCAAAAGGGGGGTACGGGTATTGGACTGGGAATCTAGGGTAGGGAGCATCAGAAATGTTATACCCTGGGTGGTAATAAGGGGGAGGTGGGAATGTGGGAAACATTGGAGGGGCACTGTAAATAGCATGTGAGTTACGTCCAGTCTGTGGCGGACCGTTATGTGCCGATTGTGCCACTTGACAATGGGATTGGTCTTGTTGTACGGGGCCTCTAGCTTCACCAGAACAACCTTGAGAACGGTCTGAGTTACCAAGGACAGGCTGACGTCTATCATGAGACAACAGCGGATATTCTTCTGCTGATGATAACTGAGGGACCGCTTCATTGTGTGCATCACTTATTTGATTTGCTGACGCTCTAGACAGGAAGCGATAGTTTCTCTCAGCATCTCCATAACTCTGGGAATCAGGGCGATCAAGCTGTGACCTAGAGTGAGAACCCACTTTCGCAGAGTTACCATCTACGTTCTGGGGTTGGGGTTGGGGGAGGACCTGTTTAAAATGTGTTGCTAAGCGGGCAGTTCCCCTTTCACTTGGGTGGATAGCGTCTCTATAGAGGGCTTTTCGGGGGAAGCCCTTCTGGGTGACAAAATCAGCAAAGTTGTCTATCAGATCAACTTGGGTTCTGGTGCAACAGTCATAAAGGTTTCTATTTGATGGGGCTATGGCGTTGTTTAGTTGGTGACGACCAAATGCGGGGACAATGGAACTAATAGCTATGTACGCAGAAGGAAAACGACTCTTACACAGACTAATGAGCTCCTCCCAACTCTGAGTTGAGACTGGTCCACCCGGACAGTCGTTAACACCCACGTGTACGATAACTGTGTTAATATGAGTCTGCTTTTCTAACTGTCTTAACCAGTTCACAACGTCCAATGCAGTTAAACCCGGTATGCAGATTTTAAATAATGGGTCTTTGTGAGATCCTAGTCTCCTTGGATTGATAAATCTAATGATAGAATCACCTATCACAAGAGATGACGTGTTCATGGGATTAGTTAGACCTTTTATAACCTGTTCATTGGAAAGCTTGTCTTCAAGTTCTGTTTTATCCTGTGAGGAGGTGAATGGGGACTTGAGTCGGCCTTCATTACTAGCGTCACTTGCTTTAGGAGAGCGTTTTGGCTTTGGGCTATTTTCAAGGGACTCTTGTTCTTGGTTTACCTGGGAGAGTATCTGAAAGCGAGTTGTAGTTTCAACCGCAGCGATTTCTGAGACAGGCCTGCTACTATTTTCCAGAGTAAGAACCTGTACAGAGTCCCTGTCGTCTTCCTCCTTTTCCAGAGGAAGCAGCTTTGGTACTGACCTGGACTGGAGGGGAAACAGAGATGTCTTTGGGGGACTTGGACTCGAGTTCATCTTTCTCAGCTTTACTACTGACACATGTATCAAGGATGTTACACTGTACTGATATACTTCTTGTTGGGCAAGGAGGGTCATTGAACTGTTTTATGTCGGACTGAACGTTGCCTAAACAAGTCTTTAGGGAATGAGTGTCCCTTTTAATAGTAAGTAGCCCTGAGTCAATTGCAGCAATCATTGTTTTTAAGTCATTGATTGAGGACTGTACCTCATCCATCCTATGGTCAATGTGACGCTTCAAAGTATTCTTAATGTCAACTTTGGTGTCCTCCAGTTTGGAAAACATATCAGACTCATGGGCAATCAGATCAGTTATCATAGTATTCATACTATCTTCAAGGTTACTGACCTTACCTGTCACATTGTCTTCAATGTTACTGAGCTTATCTGTCAGTGTCTTGTCTGCATGGATCGCTGGGCACAGTGCGCGCCTGCGATAGTATTTTTCATGCTGTGCAATTTTGGAGTGTGTTTCTGCATGTCCTGTTTTAATGCAGTGTCGATGTTACTTTGTAGAACAGCATGGTTTACATCCACTTTGTCTGACTTTGGATCAAGGCATGCTTCAGAGCATTTAACAACATCAAACACAGGGAAAGCAATAGACATACCACTTAAACATTGTGCAAGTTCACTCACATCACTCTGCTCTTTTTCTTCATCCGAACCAGGGGGTACAATGGGGGTAGGGGTAAACATGGCTTTTACATCTTCTTCATTATTCTGTCCATCTTTAGGAGTGCATAGTTGTAAAGCTCCCCCTTCCTCTTCCAAAAATGTCACGGGGAAAGAAATGAGATCCGTCTTGATAGCATGTAGATCACCGCCCTCACAGACTTTGCAGACAATGTCCTTCAGTACCTCGCACTCGTCCTTATCCCATTTCTGACAGTGCACCCCCTGACACAGCAACGTGCCCGTGCCCTGCTGAGTAAAGTACAAGGACAGCGTGACTCGCTTGGACTCGCCGCGGTATATCCTGATAACAGACTTTGCCAGGAGGGGAGACGGCTTGTTGGCCCACGGGGGCAGGGAGATAACTTTGTCATCTTGATCGAAGTCGGTTTTCTGTATCGATATCTCTTCATGTTTGACTGCTGAATATCGTTAAAAGAGAGAGTTTCTCCACGCAGTAAGTTCGCTTTGTGAACAAGAGAATTTTTTCTGGAGACTGTCTAAAGTTGGCTTTAATTTGCTGTCATCATCGCTTGGCGTTGTCTCCATGACAACCTGGACGCCGGGCACTCGTGTTTTTTACCGGCACATGACGTCAGTGCCAACACAATTAGGTCAACATTCGTGCAAAGCAACCGCCTTTCACGCTTCAGTTACAACCTGCACGTGCCAAGCGATAATAATCAAACAAACCGAGCGTGCAGCTTCGTGAGTTTCTGTTGTTGTTAACAATGTCTGATCTCTTCTTTGTTTCATATTAAATAAACAAACACAAATTACGTACAGTACCTTGATGTATGAGATATAATAATAACACGATAGTAGTCACACACACTTTATAACACTGCTTGCAAAAAAGCTTGAAGTTTCACACAGTATTTCCACACAAACAGCGATTCAACAGCACGAGCAATCAAGAGACGTCCTTTCACTACGAGGATCACTACACATGTGCTAGCCACACATGAGAAGGGTGGGTGAGGGGAGTGGGGGGGTCGCCCCCTAACGCATCAAACCCTGGTCTGACCTCAAAGTGGGTTGCCCCACCCTGGCACCGAAGGGTGAGGGGGGAAACGGAAGTTCTCCGAGAAAAAAGCCCTAGTCAGACACACTTGTCTGTGTAGTTGTATATGTTCCAGTGACGTTGCAGTCTGTTTCAGTTTTCTGTCCTTTATAGCTTACGAAACTGGAACTGTATTGATACAAACAAACGTTTACCATTTCTCACTGAATTACTGATTGTTTCTCTGTAGTCACTGCCCCTCCAAGTTCAACCGCAAAGAAATGACAGACGGACAATTCTTGTAATCGCACAGACAAACTAAACGCCCCAGAATATTATCTGCCTCACTTTTCCACCAAGTTCTGTGCCCTTTAATCACACACTACGCAATTGATGATTTCTGCTAGCCATACGTGACTTACCATACATACAACATTCATGTCATCACACACTACGTCATTGATGATTTCTGATAGCCACACATGACTTACCATACATACAACATTCATGTCATCACACACTACGTCATTGATGATTTCTGATAGCCATACGTGGCTTACCATACATACAACATTCATGTCATCACACACTACGTCATTGATGATTTCTGATAGCCACACATGACTTACCATACATACAACATTCATGTCATCACACACTACGTCATTGATGATTTCTGATAGCCATACGTGACTTACCATACATACAACATTCATGTCATCACACACTACGTCATTGATGATTTCTGATAGCCACACATGACTTGCCATACATACAACATTCATGTCATCACACACTACATCATTGATGATTTCTGATAGCCATACGTGACTTACCATACATACAACATTCATGTCATCACACGCTACATCATTGATGATTTATGATAGCCACACATGACTTGCCATACATACAACATTCATGTCATCACACGCTACATCATTGATGATTTCTGATAGCCATACGTGACTTACCATACATACAACATTCATGTCATCACACACTACATCATTGATGATTTCTGATAGCCATACGTGACTTACCATACATACAACATTCATGTCATCACACACTACGTCATTGATGATTTCTGATAGCCACACATGACTTGCCATACATACAACATTCATGTCATCACACGCTACATCATTGATGATTTCTGATAGCCACACATGACTAACATACATACAACATTCATGTCATCACACGCTACATCATTGATGATTTCTGATAGCCACACATCACTAACATACATACAACATTCATGTCATCACACACTACGTCATTGATGATTTCTGATAGCCACACATGACTAACATACATACAACATTCATGTCATCACACACTACGTCATTGATGATTTCTGATAGCCACACATGACTAACATACATACAACATTCATGTCATCACACACTACATCATTGATGATTTCTGATAGCCACACATCACTAACATACATACAACATTCATGTCATCACACACTACGTCATTGATGATTTCTGATAGCCACACATGACTTGCCATACATACAACATTCATGTCATCACACACTACGTCATTGATGATTTCTGATAGCCACACATGACTTGCCATACATACAACATTCATGTCATCACACACTACATCATTGATGATTTATGATAGCCATACGTGACTTACCATACATACAACATTCATGTCATCACACACTACGTCATTGATGATTTCTGATAGCCACACATCACTAACATACATACAACATTCATGTCATCACACACTACGTCGTTGATGATTTATGATAGCCACACATGACTTGCCATACATACAACATTCATGTCATCACACGCTACATCATTGATGATTTCTGATAGCCACACATGACTAACATACATACAACATTCATGTCATCACACACTACGTCATTGATGATTTCTGATAGCCACACATGACTAACATACATACAACATTCATGTCATCACACACTACGTCATTGATGATTTCTGATAGCCACACATGACTTGCCATACATACAACATTCATGTCATCACACACTACGTCATTGATGATTTCTGATAGCCACACATGACTAACATACATACAACATTCATGTCATCACACACTACGTCATTGATGATTTCTGATAGCCACACATGACTTGCCATACATACAACATTCATGTCATCACACACTACGTCATTGATGATTTCTGATAACCACACATGACTTGCCATACATACAACATTCATGTCATCACACACTACGTCATTGATGATTTCTGATAGCCACACATGACTTGCCATACATACAACATTCATGTCATCACACACTACATCATTGATGATTTCTGCTAGCCACACGTGACTTACCATACATACAACATTCATGTCATCACACGCTACATCATTGATGATTTCTGATAGCCACACATCACTAACATACATACAACATTCATGTCATCACACACTACGTCATTGATGATTTCTGATAGCCACACATGACTAACATACATACAACATTCATGTCATCACACGCTACATCATTGATGATTTCTGATAACCACACATGACTAACATACATACAACATTCATGTCATCACACGCTACATCATTGATGATTTATGATAGCCACACATGACTAACATACATACAACATTCATGTCATCACACACTACGTCATTGATTATTTCTGATAGCCACACATGACTAACATACATACAACATTCATGTCATCACACGCTACATCATTGATGATTTCTGATAACCACACATGACTAACATACATACAACATTCATGTCAGCACACACTACGTCATTGATGATTTCTGATAGACATACGTGACTAACATACATACAACATTCATGTCATCACACGCTACATCATTGATGATTTCTGATAGCCACACATGACTAACATACATACAACATTCATGTCATCACACGCTACATCATTGATGATTTCTGATAGCCACACATGACTTGCCATACATACAACATTCATGTCATCACACACTACGTCATTGATGATTTCTGATAGCCATACGTGACTAACATACATACAACATTCATGTCATCACACACTACGTCATTGATGATTTCTGATAGCCACACATGACTTACCATACATACAACATTCATGTCATCACACACTACATCATTGATGATTTCTGATAGCCACACATGACTAACATACATACAACATTCATGTCATCACACGCTACATCATTGATGATTTCTGATAGCCACACATGACTAACATACATACAACATTCATGTCATCACACACTACATCATTGATGATTTCTGATAGCCACACATGACTAACATACATACAACATTCATGTCATCACACACTACGTCATTGATGATTTATGCTAGCCATACCTGACTTACCATACATACAACATTCATGTCATCACACACTACGTCATTGATGATTTCTGATAGCCATACATGACTTGCCATACATACAACATTCATGTCATCACATACTACGTCATTGATGATTTATGCTAGCCATACGTGACGTACCATACATACAACATTCATGTCATCACACACTACGTCATTGATGATTTCTGATAGCCATACGTGACTTACCATACATACAACATTCATGTCATCACACACTACGTCATTGATGATTTCTGATAGCCATACACGACTTGCCATACATACAACATTCATGTCATCACACACTACGTCATTGATGATTTCTGATAGCCATACGTGACGTACCATACAAACAACATTCATGTCATCACACACTACGTCATTGATGATTTATGCTAGCCATACATGACTAACATATAACATTCATGTCATCACACACTACGTCATTGATGATTTCTGCTAGCCATACGTGACTAACATACAACATTCATGTTATCACACACTACGTCATTGATGCTTTCTGATAGCCATACGTGACTTGCCATACATACAACATTCATGTCATCACACACTACGTCATTGATGATTTATGCTAGCCATACGTGACTAACATACAACATTTTGTCCTGTCTCGCCTTGACTACTGTAACTCACTTCTTGCTGGCTGTCCATCAATTCTCATCTCTAAGCTCCAACGGGTCCAGAATAATGTTGCTCGTCTCATTTCTCGCTCCCCTAGGTACGATCATATCACTCCGGTTCTTCGTTCCCTACATTGGCTCCCAGTTCAATCACGTATTGACTACAAAATTCTCCTCCTTGCCTTCAAGTCACTGAATGATCAAGCTCCCCTGTATCTCTCTGATCTTCTTCATCTCTATGTCCCAGCTCGCCAACTACGTTCGTCTTCTGATTCTCGTCTCCTTTCCATTCCCTCCATCCGTCTCAAATCTGCTGGCCAACGTTCTTTTTCTTGTCAAGCACCATCTCTGTGGAATTCTCTGCCTTCTCCTCTCCGACACTCCAACTCAGTCTCCTCATTCAAAACCTCTCTTAAAACCCATCTTTTTCCTGCTGCGCCCTAAATATTTGATCAGTTGTGTGTGTGTGTGTGTGTGTGTGTGTGTGTGTGTGTGTGTGTGTGTGTTGTGTGTGTGTGTGTGTGAGCATGAATGTGTGTTTGTGTGTTTTTTGGTTGTGTGGGTTGTGTGTGCACGCATGTGTGTGTGTGTTTGTGTGCGTGTCTGTGTGTCTGTCTGCGTGCGTACGTTTGTGTGTGAGGGTGTTTGTGTATGTGTGTTGGTGTATGTGGTCAGTCCATGCGGCTCAGTTGCTGTGGCTTACCGAATGGGGTATGAACGAGTTGGCGTCAATAATTGTGTGTTTATGTGTGTGTGCGTGTGTGTGTGTGTGTGCGTGCGCGTGCGTGCGCGTGTGTGTGTGCGTGTGTGTTAGAGAGAGAGAGGGAGAGGGAGAGAGTTGCTTTGCATATGCGCTGTTGGTGGTTGGTGTCACTCTTGAATCTTGTTTTTTGTTATCTGTTGATGAATAATTGATTGTAAAGCGCTTTGGGCTCATCTGAGGTAAAGCGCTATATAAATGTACTGTTATTATTATTATTATTATTATTATTATTCATGTCATCACAAACTACGTCATTGATGATTTCTGCTAGCCATACATAACTAACATACATACAACATTAATGTCATCACACGCACTACGTCATTGATGATTTCTGATAGCCACACATGACTTACCATACATACAACATTCATGTCATCACACACTACGTCATTGATGATTTCTGATAGCCACACATGACTAACATACATACAACATTCATGTCATCACACACTACATCATTGATGATTTCTGATAGCCACACATGACTAACATACATACAACATTCATGTCATCACACACTACATCATTGATGATTTCTGATAGCCACACATCACTAACATACATACAACATTCATGTCATCACACACTACGTCATTGATGATTTCTGATAGCCACACATGACTTGCCATACATACAACATTCATGTCATCACACGCTACATCATTGATGATTTCTGATAGCCACACATGACTAACATACATACAACATTCATGTCATCACACACTACGTCATTGATGATTTCTGATAGCCACACATCTCTAACATACATACAACATTCATGTCATCACACGCTACATCATTGATGATTTCTGATAGCCACACATGACTAACATACATACAACATTCATGTCATCACACACTACGTCATTGATGATTTCTGATAGCCACACATGACTAACATACATACAACATTCATGTCATCACACACTACATCATTGATGATTTCTGATAGCCACACATGACTTGCCATACATACAACATTCATGTCATCACACGCTACATCATTGATGATTTCTGATAGCCACACATGACTAACATACATACAACATTCATGTCATCACACACTACGTCATTGATGATTTCTGATAGCCACACATCACTAACATACATACAACATTCATGTCATCACACGCTACATCATTGATGATTTCTGATAGCCACACATGACTAACATACATACAACATTCATGTCATCACACACTACATCATTGATGATTTCTGATAGCCATACGTGACTTGCCATACATACAACATTCATGTCATCACACACTACGTCATTGACATGATCTCTGTTCAGTGTTCCACCAAGTTCTGTCCAGGGGAGGGCCAGACTGTCCCGCAGTGTTCGCAATACACATGTCGCATACAACACACATAGCACTGATTATTTCTATGTTCAGTGTTCGCTATCTTTGCATACAACACGCATATATGTCCAGTGTTCGCTATACACATGCTGCATACAACACACATTTCTATGTTCAGTGTTCGCTATGCACATGCTGCATACAACACACATTTCTATGTTCAGTGTTCGCTATGCACATGCTGCATACAACACGCATTTCTGTGTCCAGTGTTCGCTATGCACATGCTGCATACAACACACACATCTATGTTCAGTGTTCGCTATGCACATGCTGCATACAACACACATTTCTGTGTCCAGTGTTCGCTATATACATGCTGCATACAACACGCATTTCTATGTTCAGTGTTCGCTGTGCACATGCTGCATACAACACACATTTCTATGTCCAGTGTTCGCTATGCACATGCTGCATACAACACACATTTCTATGTTCAGTGTTCGCTATGCACATGCTGCATACAACACACATTTCTATGTTCAGTGTTCGCTATACACATGCTGCATACAACACACATTTCTATGTTCAGTGTTCGCTATGCACATGCTGCATACAACACACACATCTATGTTCAGTGTTCGCTATACACATGCTGCATACAACACACATGTCTATGTCCAGTGTTCGCTATGCACATGCTGCATACAACACACATCTATGTTCAGTGTTTGCTATACACATGTTGCATGCAACACACATTTATGTGTCCAGTGTTCGCTATGCACAAGCTGCATACAACACACATTTATGTGTCCAGTGTTCGCTATGCACATGTTGCATACAACACACATTTGTGTGCTCAGTGTTCGCTATGCACATGTTGCATACAACACACATCTATGTTCAGTGTTCGCTATGCACATGTTGCATTCAACACACATCTATGTCCAGTGTTCGCTATGCACATGCTGCATACAACACATATTTCTGTGTCCAGTGTTCGCTATATACATGCTGCATACAACACACATTTCTGTGTCCAGTGTGGCTATGCACATGCTGCATACAACACACATTTGTGTGCTCAGTGTTCGCTATGCACATGCTGCATACAGCACACATTTATGTGTCCAGTGTTCGCTATGCACATGTTGCATACAACACACATTTATATGTCTAGTGTTCGCTATGCACATGCTGCATACAACACACATTTATGTATCCAGTGTTCGCTATGCACATGTTGCATACAACACACATTTATGTGTCCAGTGCTCCACCAAGTTCTGCATCGGTGAGGGTCGGGCCAGACAGTCCCGCAGTGTTCGCTGCACAGCTGAGCGTAACGCATCCTACATCAGTGACGTCATGTGTGACGTCAGCCGCCGGCCACCCACCACCAAGGAGTGCGACAATCCGCTATGTGTGCCCATGTGGAACACGTCTGACTGGACCCTGGTCAGTAATGGGTTAATAATGCTTTGTGTGAACAGTCTGCTGTGTGTGCCCATGTGGAACACGTCTGACTGGACCCTGGTCAGTAATGGGTTAATAATGCTTTGTGTGAACACTCTGCTATGTGTGCTCATGTGGAACACGTCTGACTGGACCCTGGTCAGTAATGGGTTAATAATGCTTTGTGTGAACAATCTGCTGTGTGTGCCCATGTGGAACACGTCTGACTGGACCCTGGTCAGTAATGGGTTAATAATGCTTTGTGTAAACAGTCTGCTGTGTGTGCCCATGTGGAACACGTCTGACTGGACACTGGTCAGTAATGGGTTAATAATCTTTGTGTTATTCGCTGTAGATCACATCTGACTGGATCTGGTCAGTAATAGGTTAATAATGCTTTGTGTTATTCGCTGTAGATCACATCTGACTGGACCTGGTCAGTAATAGGTTAATAATGCTTTGTGTTATTCGCTGTAGATCACATCTGACTGGACCTGGTCAGTAATAGGTTAATAATGCTTTGTGTTATTGGCATTCCAGTGCTGGTTGGAGTCATCAACAATGTTGGTGCAAGTCGAAATGGATGTCACAATGCCAGTAGACAGGATGTTAGGGTGTGTCAGGGAGGTCACACATAACAGGATTATGGTGTGTCAGGGAGGTCACAATGCCAGTAGACAGGATGTTAACATGTCAGGGAGGTCACAATGCCAGTAGACAGGATGTTAAGGTGTGTCAGGGAGGTCACAATGCCAGTAGACAGGATCAAGGTGTGTCAGGGAGGTCACAATGCCAGTAGACAGGATGTTAAGGTGTGTCAGGGAGGTCACAATGCCAGTAAACAGGATGTTAAGGTGTGTCAGGGAGGTCACAATGCCAGTAAACAGGATGTTAAGGTGTGTCAGGGAGGTCACAATGCCAGTAAACAGGATGTTAAGGTGTGTCAGGGAGGTCACAATGCCAGTAAACAGGATGCTAAGGTGTGTCAGGGAGGTCACAATGCCAGTAGACAGGATGTTAAGGTGTGTCAGGGAGGTCACAATGCCAGTAGACAGGATGTTAAGGTGTGTCAGGGAGGTCACAATGCCAGTAGACAGGATGTTAAGGTGTGTCAGGGAGGTCACAATGCCAGTAGACAGGATGTTAAGGTGTGTCAGGGAGGTCACAATGCCAGTAGACAGGATGTTAAGGTGTGTCAGGGAGGTCACAATGCCAGTAGACAGGATGTTAAGGTGTGTCAGGGAGGTCACAATGCCAGTAGACAGGATGTTAAGGTGTGTCAGGGAGGTCACAATGCCAGTAGACAGGATGTTAAGGTGTGTCAGGGAGGTCACAATGCCAGTAGACAGGATGTTAAGGTGTGTCAGGGAGGTCACAATGCCAGTAGACAGGATGTTAAGGTGTGTCAGGGAGGTCACAATGCCAGTAAACAGGATGTTAAGGTGTGTCAGGGAGGTCACAATGCCAGTAAACAGGATGTTAAGGTGTGTCAGGGAGGTCACAATGCCAGTAAACAGGATGTTAAGGTGTGTCAGGGAGGTCACAATGCCAGTAAACAGGATGTTAAGGTGTGTCAGGGAGGTCACAATGCCAGTAAACAGGATGTTAAGGTGTGTCAGGGAGGTCACAATGCCAGTAGACAGGATGTTAAGGTGTGTCAGGGAGGTCACAATGCCAGTAGACAGGATGTTAAGGTGTGTCAGGGAGGTCACAATGCCAGTAAACAGGATGTTAAGGTGTGTCAGGGAGGTCACAATGCCAGTAGACAGGATGTTAAGGTGTGTCAGGGAGGTCACAATGCCAGTAGACAGGATGTTAAGGTGTGTCAGGGAGGTCACAATGCCAGTAGACAGGATGTTAAGGTGTGTCAGGGAGGTCACAATGCCAGTAAACAGGATGTTAAGGTGTGTCAGGGAGGTCACAATGCCAGTAGACAGGATGTTAAGGTGTGTCAGGGAGGTCACAATGCCAGTAGACAGGATGTTAAGGTGTGTCAGGGAGGTCACAATGCCAGTAGACAGGATGTTAAGGTGTGTCAGGGAGGTCACAATGCCAGTAAACAGGATGTTAAGGTGTGTCATGGAGGTCACAATGCCAGTAGACAGGATGTTAAGGTGTGTCAGGGAGGTCACAATGCCAGTATGCAGGATGTTAAGGTGTGTCATGGAGGTCACAATGCCAGTAGACAGGATGTTAAGGTGTGTCATGGAGGTCACAATGCCAGTAAACAGGATGTTAAGGTGTGTCACAATGGAGGTCACAATGCCAGTAGACAGGATGTTAAGGTGTGTCAGGGAGGTCACAATGCCAGTAGACAGGATGTTAAGGTGTGTCAGGGAGGTCACAATGCCAGTAAACAGGATGTTAAGGTGTGTCAGGGAGGTCACAATGCCAGTAAACAGGATGTTAAGGTGTGTCAGGGAGGTCACAATGCCAGTAGACAGGATGTTAAGGTGTGTCAGGGAGGTCACAATGCCAGTAAACAGGATGTTAAGGTGTGTCAGGGAGGTCACAATGCCAGTAGACAGGATGTTAAGGTGTGTCAGGGAGGTCACAATGCCAGTAGACAGGATGTTAAGGTGTGTCAGGGAGGTCACAATGCCAGTAGACAGGATGTTAAGGTGTGTCAGGGAGGTCACAATGCCAGTAGACAGGATGTTAAGGTGTGTCAGGGAGGTCACAATGCCAGTAGACAGGATGTTAAGGTGTGTCAGGGAGGTCACAATGCCAGTAGACAGGATGTTAAGGTGTGTCAGGGAGGTCACAATGCCAGTAAACAGGATGTTAAGGTGTGTCAGGGAGGTCACAATGCCAGTAAACAGGATGTTAAGGTGTGTCAGGGAGGTCACAATGCCAGTAAACAGGATGTTAAGGTGTGTCAGGGAGGTCACAATGCCAGTAGACAGGATGTTAAGGTGTGTCAGGGAGGTCACAATGCCAGTAGACAGGATGTTAAGGTGTGTCAGGGAGGTCACAATGCCAGTAGACAGGATGTTAAGGTGTGTCAGGGAGGTCACAATGCCAGTAAACAGGATGTTAAGGTGTGTCAGGGAGGTCACAATGCCAGTAGACAGGATGTTAAGGTGTGTCAGGGAGGTCACAATGCCAGTAGACAGGATGTTAAGGTGTGTCAGGGAGGTCACAATGCCAGTAAACAGGATGTTAAGGTGTGTCAGGGAGGTCACAATGCCAGTAGACAGGATGTTAAGGTGTGTCATGGAGGTCACAATGCCAGTAGACAGGATGTTAAGGTGTGTCAGGGAGGTCACAATGCCAGTAGACAGGATGTTAAGGTGTGTCAGGGAGGTCACAATGCCAGTAAACAGGATGTTAAGGTGTGTCAGGGAGGTCACAATGCCAGTAGACAGGATGTTAAGGTGTGTCAGGGAGGTCACAATGCCAGTAAACAGGATGTTAAGGTGTGTCAGGGAGGTCACAATGCCAGTAGACAGGATGTTAAGGTGTGTCAGGGAGGTCACAATGCCAGTAAACAGGATGTTAAGGTGTGTCAGGGAGGTCACAATGCCAGTAAACAGGATGTTAAGGTGTGTCAGGGAGGTCACAATGCCAGTAGACAGGATGTTAAGGTGTGTCAGGGAGGTCACAATGCCAGTAAACAGGATGTTAAGGTGTGTCAGGGAGGTCACAATGCCAGTAGACAGGATGTTAAGGTGTGTCAGGGAGGTCACAATGCCAGTAAACAGGATGTTAAGGTGTGTCAGGGAGGTCACAATGCCAGGATGTTAAGGTGTGTCAGGGAGGTCACAATGCCAGTAAACAGGATGTTAAGGTGTGTCAGGGAGGTCACAATGCCAGTAAACAGGATGTTAAGGTGTGTCAGGGAGGTCACAATGCCAGTAAACAGGATGTTAAGGTGTGTCATGGAGGTCACAATGCCAGTAGACAGGATGTTAAGGTGTGTCAGGGAGGTCACAATGCCAGTAAACAGGATGTTAAGGTGTGTCAGGGAGGTCACAATGCCAGTAGACAGGATGTTAAGGTGTGTCAGGGAGGTCACAATGCCAGTAGACAGGATGTTAAGGTGTGTCAGGGAGGTCACAATGCCAGTAAACAGGATGTTAAGGTGTGTCAGGGAGGTCACAATGCCAGTAGACAGGATGTTAAGGTGTGTCAGGGAGGTCACAATGCCAGTAGACAGGATGTTAAGGTGTGTCAGGGAGGTCACAATGCCAGTAGACAGGATGTTAAGGTGTGTCAGGGAGGTCACAATGCCAGTAGACAGGATGTTAAGGTGTGTCAGGGAGGTCACAATGCCAGTAGACAGGATGTTAAGGTGTGTCAGGGAGGTCACAATGCCAGTAGACAGGATGTTAAGGTGTGTCAGGGAGGTCACAATGCCAGTAGACAGGATGTTAAGGTGTGTCAGGGAGGTCACAATGCCAGTAAACAGGATGTTAAGGTGTGTCAGGGAGGTCACAATGCCAGTAAACAGGATGTTAAGGTGTGTCAGGGAGGTCACAATGCCAGTAGACAGGATGTTAAGGTGTGTCAGGGAGGTCACAATGCCAGTAGACAGGATGTTAAGGTGTGTCAGGGAGGTCACAATGCCAGTAGACAGGATGTTAAGGTGTGTCAGGGAGGTCACAATGCCAGTAAACAGGATGTTAAGGTGTGTCAGGGAGGTCACAATGCCAGTAGACAGGATGTTAAGGTGTGTCAGGGAGATCACAATGCCAGTATGCAGGATGTTAAGGTGTGTCAGGGAGGTCACAATGCCAGTAAACAGGATGTTAAGGTGTGTCAGGGAGGTCACAATGCCAGTAAGCAGGATGTTAAGGTGTGTCATGGAGGTCACAATGCCAGTAGACAGGATGTTAAGGTGTGTCAGGGAGGTCACAATGCCAGTAGACAGGATGTTAAGGTGTGTCATGGAGGTCACAATGCCAGTAGACAGGATGTTAAGGTGTGTCAGGGAGGTCACAATGCCAGTAAACAGGATGTTAAGGTGTGTCAGGGAGGTCACAATGCCAGTAGACAGGATGTTAAGGTGTGTCAGGGAGGTCACAATGCCAGTATGCAGGATGTTAAGGTGTGTCAGGGAGGTCACAATGCCAGTAAACAGGATGTTAAGGTGTGTCAGGGAGGTCACAATGCCAGTAAACAGGATGTTAAGGTGTGTCAGGGAGGTCACAATGCCAGTAAACAGGATGTTAAGGTGTGTCAGGGAGGTCACAATGCCAGTAGACAGGATGTTAAGGTGTGTCAGGGAGGTCACAATGCCAGTAGACAGGATGTTAAGGTGTGTCATGGAGGTCACAATGCCAGTAGACAGGATGTTAAGGTGTGTCAGGGAGGTCACAATGCCAGTAGACAGGATGTTAAGGTGTGTCATGGAGGTCACAATGCCAGTAAACAGGATGCTAAGGTGTGTCAGGGAGGTCACAATGCCAGTAGACAGGATGTTAAGGTGTGTCAGGGAGGTCACAATGCCAGTAAACAGGATGTTAAGGTGTGTCATGGAGGTCACAATGCCAGTAAACAGGATGTTAAGGTGTGTCAGGGAGGTCACAATGCCAGTAAACAGGATGTTAAGGTGTGTCAGGGAGGTCACAATGCCAGTAAACAGGATGTTAAGGTGTGTCAGGGAGGTCACAATGCCAGTAAACAGGATGTTAAGGTGTGTCAGGGAGGTCACAATGCCAGTAAGCAGGATGTTAAGGTGTGTCAGGGAGGTCACAATGCCAGTAGACAGGATGTTAAGGTGTGTCAGGGAGGTCACAATGCCAGTAGACAGGATGTTAAGGTGTGTCAGGGAGGTCACAATGCCAGTAGACAGGATGTTAAGGTGTGTCAGGGAGGTCACAATGCCAGTAAGCAGGATGTTAAGGTGTGTCAGGGAGGTCACAATGCCAGTAGACAGGATGTTAAGGTGTGTCAGGGAGGTCACAATGCCAGTAGACAGGATGTTAAGGTGTGTCAGGGAGGTCACAATGCCAGTATGCAGGATGTTAAGGTGTGTCATGGAGGTCACAATGCCAGTAGACAGGATGTTAAGGTGTGTCAGGGAGGTCACAATGCCAGTAAACAGGATGTTAAGGTGTGTCAGGGAGGTCACAATGCCAGTAGACAGGATGTTAAGGTGTGTCAGGGAGGTCACAATGCCAGTAGACAGGATGTTAAGGTGTGTCAGGGAGGTCACAATGCCAGTAGACAGGATGCTAAGGTGTGTCAGGGAGGTCACAATGCCAGTAGACAGGATGTTAAGGTGTGTCAGGGAGGTCACAATGCCAGTAGACAGGATGTTAAGGTGTGTCAGGGAGGTCACAATGCCAGCAGACAGGATGTTAAGGTGTGTCAGGGAGGTCACAATGCCAGTAGACAGGATGTTAAGGTGTGTCAGGGAGGTCACAATGCCAGTAGACAGGATGTTAAGGTGTGTCAGGGAGGTCACAATGCCAGTAGACAGGATGTTAAGGTGTGTCAGGGAGGTCACAATGCCAGTAGACAGGATGTTAAGGTGTGTCAGGGAGGTCACAATGCCAGTAAGCAGGATGTTAAGGTGTGTCAGGGAGATCACAATGCCAGTAGACAGGATGTTAAGGTGTGTCAGGGAGGTCACAATGCCAGTAGACAGGATGTTAAGGTGTGTCAGGGAGATCACAATGCCAGTAGACAGGATGTTAAGGTGTGTCAGGGAGGTCACAATGCCAGTAGACAGGATGTTAAGGTGTGTCAGGGAGGTCACAATGCCAGTAAGCAGGATGTTAAGGTGTGTCAGGGAGGTCACAATGCCAGTAAACAGGATGTTAAGGTGTGTCAGGGAGGTCACAATGCCAGCAGACAGGATGTTAAGGTGTGTCAGGGAGGTCACAATGCCAGTAAACAGGATGTTAAGGTGTGTCATGGAGATCACAATGCCAGCATATGAGGCATGTGAATCACTACCATTGTATTGATATATTGTATGCATTATTGCATGAGAATCATTGTCATTGTACTGTTAATGAATTATCTACATCATTGCAGTGTTCAGCGGACTGTGGTGAGCAGGGCTCACAGATCAGAATGCTGACGTGTATCTGGGAGGGGACAGGCATTGTATTATTAATGAATTATCTGCATCATTGCAGTGTTCAGCGGACTGTGGTGAGCAGGGCTCACAGATCAGAATGCTGACGTGTATCTGGGAGGGGACAGGCATTGTATTATTAATGAATTATCTGCATCATTGCAGTGTTCAGCGGACTGTGGTGAGCAGGGCTCACAGATCAGAATGCTGACGTGTATCTGGGAGGGGACAGGCATTGTATTATTAATGAATTATCTGCATCATTGCAGTGTTCAGCGGACTGTGGTGAGCAGGGCTCACAGATCAGAATGCTGACGTGTATCTGGGAGGGGACAGGCATTGTATTATTAATGAATTATCTGCATCATTGCAGTGTTCAGCGGACTGTGGTGAGCAGGGCTTACAGATCAGAATGCTGACGTTTATCTGGGAGGGGACAGACATTGTATTATTAATGAATTATCTTCATCATTGCAGTGTTCAGCGGACTGTGGTGAGCAGGGCTCACAGATCAGAATGCTGACGTGTATCTGGGAGGGGACAGGCATTGTATTATTAATGAATTATCTGCATCATTGCAGTGTTCAGCGGACTGTGGTGAGCAGGGCTCACAGATCAGAATGCTGACGTGTATCTGGGAGGGGACAGGCATTGTATTATTAATGAATTATCTACATCATTGCAGTGTTCAGCGGACTGTGGTGAGCAGGGCTCACAGATCAGAATGCTGACGTGTATCTGGGAGGGGACAGGCATGCCTGCTGGCAGAACCTGCGAATCACTGGCCAGACCTCCACTCTCCAGACCATGCAGGAGGGACAACTGCAAGAACAGTGAGCCTTGTCTGTCTGTCTGTCCGTCTGTCCCTTCATCTGTCTGTCCGTCTGTCCCTTCATCTGTCTGTCTGTCCGTATGTCCCTTCATCTGTCTGTCTGTCCCTTCATCTGTCTGTCCGTCTGTCCCTTCATCTGTCTGTCTGTCCCTTCATCTGTCTGTCCGTCTGTCCCTTCATCTGTCTGTCTGTCCCTTCATCTGTCTATCCGTCTGTCCCTTCATCTGTCTGTCTGTCCCTTCATCTGTCTGTCTGTCCCTTCATCTGTCTGTCTGTCCCTTCATCTGTCTGTCCGTCTGTCCCTTCATCTGTCTGTATGTCCCTTCATCTGTCTGTCCGTCTGTCCCTTCATCTGTCTGTCTGTCCCTTCATCTGTCTGTCTGTCCCTTCATCTGTCTGTCTGTCCCTTCATCTGTCTGTCCGTCTGTCCCTTCATCTGTCTGTATGTCCCTTCATCTGTCTGTCCGTCTGTCCCTTCATCTGTCCGTCTGTCCCTTCATCTGTCTGTCTGTCCCTTCATCTGTCTGTCTGTCCCTTCATCTGTCTGTATGTCCCTTCATCTGTCTGTCCGTCTGACACTTCATCTGTCCGTCTGTCCCTTCATCTGTCTGTCTGTCCCTTCATCTGTCTGTCCGTCTGTCCCTTCATCTGTCTGTCCGTCTGTCCATTCATCTGTCTGTCCGTCTGTCCCTTCATCTGTCTGTCCGTCTGTCCCTTCATCTGTCTGTCCGTCTGTCCCTTCATCTGTCTGTCCGTCTGTCCTTTCATCTGTCTGTCTGTCCCTTCATCTGTCTGTCCGTCTGTCCCTTCATCATCTGTCCGTCTGTCCCTTTCTGTCTGTCCGTCTGTCCTTTTATCTGTCTGTCCGTCTGTCCCTTCATCTGTCTGTCCGGCTGTCCCTTCATCTGTCTGTCTGTCCCTTCATCTGTCTGTCCCTTTATCTGTCTGTCCCTTCATCTGTCTGTCCGTCTGTCTCTTCATATGTCTGTCTGTCCCTTCATCTGTCTGTCCGTCTGTCCTTTCATCTGTCCCTTCATCTGTCTGTCTGTCCCTTCATCTGCCCGGCTGTCCCTTCATCTGTCTGTCTGTCTGTCTGTCCCTTCATTTGTCTATCTGTCTGTCTGTCCCTTCATTTGTCTATATGTCTGTCTGTACGTCTGTCTCTGTGAGTTATGTTGTCTCCATGTGATGTGTTCAGTGTGAGAGAGAAACAGAGAAATAAACTGAAAGAGATAATAGGCGAACGCTGTGTGTTCTGATTCAGACTGGGCGATGCCTCTCATACGTTGTGGCCACACTGTGTCCATCGTGAGGCAGTGCCACTATCCCAAGTTCAGTAGGACAGAGACAGAGAGATCATACAGTTATGCATGTTTTCTGCTGTCAGGTTGTCGCGATGTGTCCAGCACAGTAGCCGTCATGAGTTCAGTGAGACAGACAGATACAGTTATGCATGTGTTCTGTTGTCAGGCTACCGCGATTTGTCCAGCACAGTAGCCGTCATGAGTTCAGTGAGACAGAGACAGATACAGTTATTCATGTTGTCTGCTGTCAGGTTGTCGCGGTGTGTCCAGCTATTGCCGGACAGTAGCCATCATGAGTTCAGTGAGACAGAGACAGATACAGTTATTCATGTTTTCTGTTGTCAGGTTGTCGCGATGTGTCCAGCTATTGCCGGACTGTAGCCATCATGAGGCTGTGCCGCTATCCCAAGTTCAAGTACAAGTGCTGCCGGACTTGCCGACGACGGAAGCGGAAACACTTGGCCACGTGATCATAGGTGAATGGCATCATCTCCATCTTCCAAACAGACACTAAAAAAAAATCAGAGGAAATGTCTTCAGAAATGGCCACAAATTAATTACCAGATATTTATGCCAGAACAAATGCTGTGAAACTCTTTTCAATTATGTTGCTAAGGGACCCTCACAAAACAGCGAATGTTCTTCTGTAATTCCTGACCCAATTTATAAAACTGAATTGCCAAAGCCAACATTGAAGTAGCAGCACAAGCGCAGAGCCTATCGCCTGTACAGAGGCAGGCTGGACAAAACGTTATGTGGGTTAGGGTTAGGGTTAGGGTTATAGGGTTATAAAACTGAATTGCAAAAGCCAACATTGAAGTAGCAGCACATGCACAGAGCCTATCGCCTGTACAGAGACAGGCTGGACAAAACGTTATGTGGGTTAGGGTTAGGGTTATAGGGTTATAAAACTGAATTGCAAAAGCCAACATTGAAGTAGCAGCACATGCACAGAGCCTATCGCCTGTACAGAGGCAGGCTGGACAAAACGTTATGTGGGTTAGGGTTAGGGTTAGGGTTATAAAACTGAATTGCAAAAGCCAACATTGAAGTAGCAGCACATGCACAGAGCATATCGCCTGTACAGAGGCAGGCTGGACAAAACGTGATGTGGCTGTATTCCATGTACTGACCACATTAACACAGTAGACGTGATGTGGCTGTAATCCGTGTACTGACCACATTAACACAGTAGACGTGATGTGGCTGTAATCTGTGTACTGACCACATTAACACAGTATACGTGATGTGGCTGTAATCCGTGTACTGCCAACACAGTAGACGTGATGTGGCTGTAATCCGTGTACTGCCCACATTAACACAGTAGACGTGATGTGGCTGTAATCCGTGTACTGACCACATTAACACAGTAGACGTGATGTGGCTGTAATCCGTGTACTGCCAACACAGTAAACGTGATGTGGCTGTAATCCGTGTACTTAGCTGAAATTGTCATTTTGAAAGAAAATGGATATTAATTATTAAGCCGGTACTCCGATAACAAATGCTTTTTTTCTCACAAAACGTTTAAGCATATTTGTCAGGTACTTTCAAGTGCCTCAAGTTTCAATTCTTGGGGGAAAGTCACCCACAACACTACGTTGAAGCAATGATAATTCAAATGTATTGAATTCTTTCTCTGATAAAATCCCCGTGGTACTTTGAATAGAATTGACTAGGATACGACTGCCAGTATTCAGCCTTCACAATGCCTTATTTACCTTATAATAATAATGATAATAATGGGAATTTATATAGCGCTCTTTCTCACATGAGCTCAGTGCGCTGCTTTACATTGATAACAAGAACATTAAAGGCAAACAAATAATTAATCATTAGAAAGTAAAATAAGCACGATGCTTACACACAACGTTCTCTTACTTCCTTACTCACTCACACACACACACACACACACACACACACACACACACACACACACACACGCACACGCACACGCACACATACACACACATACACACACATGCATGCGCACACGCGCACACGCACACTCGCACACAATTAATTATACAAGAGTAAAATAGTTACAACATGAACATTCTAAGAAGAAACATAGAGACCACATTCACATTCCCAATCAAGTTTGAATACAATACTGCAACTTGAAATAAAATCATACTGCCATCGACATACCAATTACATGACTAATTATAATAGACAAATTTTGCAAAAACAAAAATACCCTTCTACCTCATTTACAAGCATTTAAAGTTTACAAGACGTAGACATTCTACATACAAAATACGAATAATAAAATAATTGTAAATACATTTTTACAAGATTTCTGCAATAAAACGGACCCCCCCCCCCCCCCCCCCCCACACACACACACACACACACACACCTCACACACCTCACACACAAACACTAATCAATCATAATATGTCCGAAACAAGTGAGTTTTAAGGGCAGAGCGAAAGGCGGAAATAGAGTCAGATGAGCGGACATGTTGTGGGAGGGAATTCCATAAGTGAGGTGCTAAATAGTAGAAGGATCGTTCACCAAACGATTTCGTGTGGACCCGAGGAACCTTGAGTGTGCAGCAGTCAGAGGAAGAACGTAGGGAGCGAGCAGGTAAGTAGACAGTTACTAGTTCGGAGAGATAGACGGGACCAGAGGAGTGAACAGCACCGAAACAAAGGCAAGCTATTTTATACTTGATTCTAGCCTCTACTGGAAGCCAGTGCAAGTTACGAAGATGAGGTGTTATATGATCAGAACGTGGAATCTTGAGAGTGAGGCGTGCTGCACTGTTTTGCAGTTTTTGAACACGTTGCAGGAGATACTTAGGACAGCCACAGAGAAGAGAGTTGCAATAGTCAATGCGGGAAAGAATAAAGGCAGAAATAAGAGTTTTCGTGGCTGCAACAGACAGAAAGTGTCGAACAGCACTGATTCGTCTGAGCTCATAATTGATGGAACGTATGAGATTAATAACCTGTTTATGCATTGTAAGATTTGAATCGAGGGTAACTCCGAGATTCTTTGCTGACTTAGAAAACTGAACACAAGCATTGCCAACTGTAAGAGTTTCTGGAAGAGATATCGTTGCAGACATACGCTGAGAGGAAACAATCAGAGCTTCCGTTTTGTCATCATTAAGTTTTAATTTGTTGCATGTCATCCAGGATTTGACATCATGAAGGCAGGATTCCATAGACTGAATAGCGCTGTCAAGTTGGGTAGGTTCCGCCGATTTTTGAAGCTGGGTATCATCAGCAAAGGAATGGTCAATAACAGAGTGACTAGCAAAAACATCAGAGATAATGAGATAAGAACAAAACACAGATGAGATTACATATCAATGAGATTACCTGTAAACTCATGAGAGTTGCTTGTGTTTGCGTGAAGCTACTAGTGCTCTATGTTGTGAAAACAATCTGAAAACACAACAAAACAATGGATTAAGAAAAAGGTTTTCATGGAGATATTTCTATCTTAGATCATAACTTTTTCCAGTATATAAATGTTGTCTTATTCCGCTTGTGGGCCTAATGAAATGTCCTGCTGAGGAGAGCTAGCAAAGGACAGTTATTGAATTAGGCAGCAGTTTCTGTTTCCAGTCTATAAATGTTGTCTTATTCCGCGTGTGGGCCCAATGAAATGTCCTGCTGAGGAGAGCTAGCAAAGGACAGTTATTGAATTAGGCAGCAGTTTCTGTTTCCAGTCTATAAATGTTGTCTTATTCCGCGTGTGGGCCCAATGAAATGTCCTGCTGAGGAGAGCTAGCAAAGGACAGTTATTGAATTAGGCAGCAGTTTCTGTTTCCAGTCTATAAATGTTGTCTTATTCCGCGTGTGGGCCCAATGAAATGTCCTGCTGAGGAGAGCTAGCAAAGGACAGTTATTGAATTAGGCAGCAGTTTCTGTTTCCAGTCTATAAATGTTGTCTTATTCCGCGTGTGGGCCTACTGAAATGTCCTGCTGAGGAGAGCTAGCAAAGGACAGTTATTGAATTAGGCAGCGTTTTCTTTTCTTTTATAATTAACCATGTGAAATTCATAGGCTAGGAGATTATGGTGAAATTTAATGTGGACAAAGTAATGTCAAACAACGATTGTGGAAGCCCATTTTGTTTCCTGTTCTGCCTTTTTTAACAACAGTGTGAAATTAGTGTGACTAGATATACACCATATAACTAATGATTTAGCCCTGTGTGGACCAGAGACAGGAATCAACCACTAAAAATGGTAGAAATAACCCACATGGTTTCTGCCTGTTACTTTTCTTACGGTCGAACTGTAGAAGCCCACATTGTTTCCCAATGCTGAAAAATCTACATGTTTCTATTTTTTACCCGTGCCTTCAATGTGCGGGATTTTCATGGTGCTATGTTGGTCGTTTATGTACATGATCCATTATATAGATTGCTCCACTGTGTTGTACATAATTGTCAGTAAAATGCCGGAGCATCCAATGTGTACACTCTTCACTTTGTTGTACAGAATTGTCAGTAAAATGCCGGAGCATCCAATGTGTACAATCTTCACTTTGTTGTACAGAATTGTCAGTAAGATGCCGGAGCATCCAATGTGTACAATCTTCACTTTGTTGTACAGAATTGTCAGTAAGATGCCGGAGCATCCAATGTGTACACTCTTCACTTTGTTGTACAGAATTGTCAGTAAGATGCCGGAGCATCCAATGTGTACACTCTTCACTTTGTTGTACAGAATTGTCAGTAAGATGCCGGAGCATTTAGTCTGGCATCCAATGTGTACACTCTTCACTTTGTTGTACAGAATTGTCAGTAAGATGCCGGAGCATTTAGTCTGGTATTGAATGTGTACACTCTTCACTTTGTTATACAGAATTGTCAGTAAGATGCCGGAGCATTTAGTCTGGTATTGAATGTGTACACTCTTCACTTTGTTGTACAGAATTGTCCGTAAAATGCCGGAGCATTTATGTTCAATCATCATGTGTAATTTGATCCTCATATTTTATCATGTTTCGGTGTATGAAAACGATGGACCATTTTGAGGATCAAAGAACTGATTTCTTGGATGAAGTGTCAGAGAAGGGTATATTTACAGGTGGTGTGACTAGGAATGACCAGCATAGTGTGTCAGAAGGTGTGACTAGGAGTGACCAGCATAGTGTGTCAGAAGGTGTGACTAGGAATGACCAGCATAGTGTGTCAGAAGGTGTGACTAGGAATGACCAGCATAGTGTGTCAGAAGGTGCGACTAGGAATGACCAGCATAGTGTGTCAGAAGGTGTGACTAGGAATGACCAGCATAGTGTGTCAGAAGGTGTGACTAGGAATGACCAGCATAGTGTGTCAGAAGGTGTGACTAGGAATGACCAGCATAGTGTGTCAGAAGGTGTGACTAGGAATGACCAGCATAGTGTGTCAGAAGGTGTGACTAGGAATGACCAGCATAGTGTGTCAGATGGTGTGACTAGGAATGACCAGCATAGTGTGTCAGAAGGTGTGACTAGGAATGACCAGCATAGTGTGTCAGAAGGTGTGACTAGGAGTGACCAGCATAGTGTGTCAGATGGTGTGACTAGGAATGACCAGCATAGTGTGTCAGAAGGTGTGACTAGGAATGACCAGCATAGTGTGTCAGACGAAAGTCTCTCTCTGTGAAGGGGTTAATGTACAGAGAAGACCAGTGTTGACAATGACATAACGATCAGAAGAACATCTCTCTGTGAAGGGGTTAATGTACAGAGAAGACCAGTGTTGACAATGACGTAACGATCAGAAGAACATCTCTCTGTGAAGGGGTTAATGTACAGAGAAGACCAGTGTTGACAATGACGTAACGGTCAGAAGAACATCTCTCTGTGAAGGGGTTAATGTACAGAGAAGACCAGTGTTGACAATGATGTAACGATCAGAAGAATATCTCTCTGTGAAGGGGTTAATGTACAGAGAAGACCAGTGTTGACAATGATGTAACGATCAGAAGAATATCTCTCTGTGAAGGGGTTAATGTACAGAGAAGACCAGTGTTGACAATGATGTAACGATCAGAAGAATATCTCTCTGTGAAGGGGTTAATGTACAGAGAAGACCAGTGTTGACAATGATGTAACGATCAGAAGAATATCTCTCTGTGAAGGGGTTAATGTACAGAGAAGACCAGTGTTGACAATGACGTGACGATCAGAAGAATATCTCTCTGTGAAGGGGTTAATGTACAGAGAAGACCAGTGTTGACAATGACGTAACGATCAGAAGAACATCTCTCTGTGAAGGGGTTAATGTACAGAGAAGACCAGTGTTGACAATGACGTAACGATCAGAAGAACATCTCTCTGTGAAGGGGTTAATGTACAGAGAAGACCACTGTTGACAATGACGTGACGGTCAGAAGAACATCTCTCTGTGAAGGGGTTAATGTACAGAGAAGACCAGTGTTGACAATGACGTAACGGTCAGAAGAACATCTCTCTGTGAAGGGGTTAATGTACAGAGAAGACCAGTGTTGACAATGACGTAACGATCAGAAGAACATCTCTCTGTGAAGGGGTTAATGTACAGAGAAGACCACTGTTGACAATGACGTGACGGTCAGAAGAACATCTCTCTGTGAAGGGGTTAATGTACAGAGAAGACCAGTGTTGACAATGATGTAACGATCAGAAGAATATCTCTCTGTGAAGGGGTTAATGTACCAGTGTTGACAATGACGTGACGGTCAGACTAATGGGTGTATGGCCAAAATGGCACGAGTTGATTGATAATAAGGCGTTGAACCAGTCACTTCACAGAGGGTTGATTGGTGATAAGGCGTTAAACCAGTCACTTCACATAGGGTTGATTGATGATAAGGCGTTGAACCAGTCACTTCACATAGGGTTGATTAAGGCATTGGACCAGTCACTTCACATAGGGTTGATTGATGATAAGGCGTTAAACCAGTCACTTCACATAGGGTTGATTAAGGCATTGGACCAGTCACTTCACAGAGGGTTGATTGGCGATAAGGCGTTGAACCAGTCACTTCACATAGGGTTGATTGATGATAAGGCGTTGAACCAGTCACTTCACATAGGGTTGATTGGTGATAAGGCATTGGACCAGTCACTTCACATAGGGTTGATTGGTGATAAGGCGTTGAACCAGTCACTTCACATAGTGTTGATTGATGATGAGGCGTTGAACCAGTCACTTCACAGAGGGTTGATTGATCATAAAGCGTTGAACCAGTCACTTCACATAGGGTTGATTGATGATAAGGCGTTGAACCAGTCACTTCACATAGAGTTGACTGGTGATAAGGCGTTGAACCAGTCACTTCACATAGGGTTGATTGATGATAAGGCGTTGAACCAGTCACTTCACATAAGGTTGACTGGTGATAAGGCGTTGAACCAGTCACTTCACATAGGGTTGATTGATGATAAGGCGTTGAACCAGTCACTTCACATAGGGTTGATTGATGATAAGGCGTTGAACCAGTCACTTCACATAGGGTTGATTGATGATAAGGCGTTGAACCAGTCACTTCACATAGGGTTGATTAAGGCATTGGACCAGTCACTTCACAGAGGGTTGATTGGTGATAAGGCGTTAAACCAGTCACTTCACATAGGGTTGATTGATGATAAGGCGTTGAACCAGTCACTTCACATAGGGTTGATTGGTGATAAGGCATTGGACCAGTCACTTCACATAGGGTTGATTGATGATAAGGCGTTGAACCAGTCACTTCACATAGGGTTGATTGATGATAAGGCGTTGAACCAGTCACTTCACAGAGGGTTGATTGATGATAAGGCGTTGAACCAGTCACTTCACATAGTGTTGATTGATGATAAGGCGTTGAACCAGTCACTTCACATAGGGTTGATTGATGATAAGGCGTTGAGCCAGTCACTTCACATAGGGTTGATTGATGATAAGGCATTGGACCAGTCACTTCACATAGGGTTGATTGGTGATAAGGCATTGAACCAGTCACTTCACATAGGGTTGATTGATGATAAGGCGTTGAACCAGTCACTTCACATAGTGTTGATTGATGATAAGGCGTTGAGCCAGTCACTTCACATATGTTTGATTGATGATAAGGCGTTGGACCAGTCACTTCACATAGGGTTGATTGATTATAAGGCGTTGAACCAGTCACTTCACATAGAGTTGATTGATGATAAGGCGTTGAACCAGTCACTTCACATAGGGTTGATTGATGATAAGGCATTGAACCAGTCACTTCACATAGGGTTGATTGATGATAAGGCGTTGAACCAGTCACTTCACATAGATAAAAGAGAACCATAAGCCTAACCAACTGTTGATCTGCTGGGTTGTTGAAAGAAGGGGTAGTGGGGATGGGGCGGATGGGATGAGGAGAAAAAAAAGGGGGGGGGAGTGGGGAGATGTTTGTAGCTTGTTAGTCCGATGACCCCAGAGTCTGCAGCAGGAGGTTGTCCGCTGAGGTGTTGCCAGACTGGTCACAAAGCCCTCTGGGGTTCTGGCCTCAACTGCTGCTGGTGGCAGGACGTTCCACTCCCTGATAGTACGAGGGGAAAAGGAACTCTGTCTGTACTGTGTGCGACACTGGGGGACAAGGAATTGTTGTCAGTGCCCTCTTCGTCGTCGCTATGGCTGTGGTTCAAGCTTGGTTTTGTTGATGCTCACCATAGCATTCTCCCAATGGGAAAGACCGAACAAATCAATGAGCATAGGCCCACCCAGCACAAAGTCTTTCCCAATGGGAAAGACCGAACAAATCAATGAGCATAGGCCCACCCAGCACAAAGTCTTTCCCAATGGGAAAGACCGAACAAATCAATGAGCATAGGCCCACCCAGCACAAAGCCTTTCCCAATGGGAAAGACCGTACAAATCTAGGAGCATAGGCCCACCCAGCACAAAGCCTTTCCCAATGGGAAAGACCGTACAAATCAAGGAGTATTGGCCCACCCAGCACAAAGCCTTTCCCAATGGGAAAGACCGTACAAATCAAGGAGTATAGGCCCACCCAGCACAAAGCCTTTCTCAATGGGAAAGACCTACAAATCAAGGAGTATTGGCCCACTCAGCACAAAGCCTTTCCCAATGGGAAAGACCGTACAAATCAAATAGTATAGGCCCACCCAGCACAAAGCCTTTCCCAATGGGAAAGACCGTACAAATCAAATAGTATAGGCCCACCCAGCACAAAGCCTTTCCCAATGGGAAAGACCGTACAAATCAAGGAGTATAGTCCCACCCAGCACAAAGCCTTTCCCAATGGGAAAGACCGTACCAATCAAGGATCATAGGCCCACCCAGCACAAAGCCTTTCCCAATGGGAAAGACCTGCAAATCAGTGAATGCAGGCCTAGCGGTGGACTGACAGCTGTGCTTGTTATCACTGACATAATTGCTGGTCTAGCAGAGTAGTGATGGACTGACAGCTGTGCTTGTTGTCACTGACATAATTGATGGTCTAGCAGGGTAGTGGTGGACTGACAGCTGTGCTTGTTATCACTGACATAATTGATGGTCTAGCAGAGTAGTGATGGACTGACAGCTGTGCTTGTTGTCACTGACATAATTGATGGTCTAGCAGGGTAGTGTGGACTGACAGCTGGGCTTGTTATCACTGACATAATGCGGTCTAGCAGGTAGTGATGGACTGACAGCTGTGCTTGTTGTCACTGACATAATGATGGTCTAGCAGGGTAGTGGTGGACTGACAGCTGTGTTGTTGTCTGACCTAATTGATGGTCTGGCAGGGTACAGGACGGGCTACGTAGGTACGGGCGTATGTGTAGGTCCGTATTGTACCACTGATGAATACGCAAGTAGTGCTATGATTGGGTGGGTACGTGCATTATAGGTGTGTGCAGATGGTGGTAAAAGCTGCCATTTGCTTCTATAGTATGGAGAATACAATAAATCGATTACATGAGATGGAGGCAATCACTTCTCTTATGCTGTCTGTATAATGTATGAGATGAACATTAAATACTACTCAAAAAGCTTCAAGAGCCACTCTCATACTTCGCTAGGGTTTTTTTTCAAATCAATTGCTACCAAAATACAATTTTTAAAAAAAATCAATTCATAGAACTGTAAAGATAACGTACCAAGCTATATGTTTTTTGCCAAATATTCAGATGCATGTTTGTCTGAACATGTTACACTAACCGAAAAAGAGAAACGCAAAAAACACAAAACTGGCCTTATGTCTAGATGAAAAAGCATAAATGTGCACTTAAAAATTGGCATGGCGTGGTCAAGACATGACAGGGTGAAACACATTTCAGTCAGTGAACAAAACAAATGGGTATCATGGATGCATTATAGGGCCTATTTCCCATGCCTCCAAAAGACAACGACAGAGGCTGCATTAAAGATGCGTTACCTGACTCAAGGAAGCGTGAACCTGTGAAAATGGCAGATCGACTCAAAGGGATCAAAGTGAATTTCACGAGTCACGCTTTCTCGGATCCAAGATAGCGCCCAGCTATCTCACCTCTTTAACGCAGCCATGATACTCCCTGGTTTGTTCAGTGATGAAAGTGTCCCATAAACATGGTTTACCATGCAATGCATTTTTGACAAGCTAAGGGCATTTAACGGAATGCCCAATGTATGTTTTTTTTTCTGCGTTCTTTCGAGTTAGTTTCGTAGCTGTCTGAGACCTTATCTAACAGGTCATGTCAAATTGGTGAGAAATGTTGGTGTTTGTGGCACAAATGCTGATTGTAAAGAAGCATGTCACATTTGAGAGTGGCCATGAGTTCTTAGATAATACACATAGTGTATGATAGATAAACTATGTGATGCATATCAGGCCTGCCAGGGCCTCAATGTCTTTAAACTATTTATCCTTATTATACAGGACGATGATAATATAATAAACCTTTATATTTTAACACATTTCTCGTGTCTCTTTCTGTGAGTGTTTTTATCTTTGTCAACACTTATCTAACATCATATCAAATCAAGCAAATCAAAATCACTTATTCATCACAAGGACAATTTTCGTTTCAGTGCCAGAATAACAGAGACAAACATTCAGCATGCCATGAATATAGCACATTTTGGACGTAGGTAAATCTTTGGCTTAAAAGTAATAATCGTTTTTTCTTCAAAAGGTACGAATGCAAGACCTGAATAATTGCAGTCAGCATGACATTCCATTAGACCCACCAAGCCTAATTTTACGTTTGAATGCTAATTAGTGTATAGAGATCATAGAACAATTGTGATGTGGTTGACCAGTGGTCAGGGTCCTGGACCAGTGGTCACTTTGGGCCATATTTTACAGTATGACTTGCAAATAGTGTATTAGGAGTCAAAATTTTTTAAAAAATTGATGTCGTTCGACCAGTGGGCAAGCGTCACCGACACTTGGTCACTTTGGCCTTTTTTTAAATTTGGTTGGACCCATTGGTCAGTGTCACTGGACACGGTCAACCACATCAAACCTTGTTCATTTGAACTCTAATACAATAAATTTGCAGTCAAACAGTGAAAATAGGTCCCCAAAGGACCACTGGTCAGTGCCACTGACCACTGGGCAACCACTACAAATGTTTCATTTGTACTCCTAATACACTAATGTGCAGTCAAACAGGAAATAGGCCAAAGTGACCACGGTCAGTGGACACAAGGACCACTGGTAACCCACATCAAACAAATTTCATTTGAACTCCTAATACACTAATTTGCCGTCAAACAGTGAAAATAGGCCAAAGTGACACTGGTCAAGTGACACTGACCCACTGGTCAACCACATCAAAAAATTGTTCATTTGAACTCCCGAAATACACTAATTTGCAGTCAACAGTAAAAAAATAGGCCAAAGTGACCACTGGTCAGTGACACTGACACTGGTCAACCACATCAACAATTGTCAGTGGATCTCCTAAATACAATAATTAGCATTCAAACGGTAAATTAGGCCAAGTGACCAGTGTCAGTGGTCAGTTGTTATCATTTAGTAACAAGATTTGTTTTATATGAGAACTTGTCAAGAATGAGTTTTTATAACTCCAAAATTGCATTGGACCCAAAACAGCGCGGTCAAAATCGGGCGCCGTTTGTCCAAACCGCCGTTTTGTCTATAGGACAAAACGGTGATGTTGAACCGCCGTTTGTTCCAAAAATCATAATAGAAAATTTTGACAAAACGGGCGGTCTAGACCCGCCGTTTTGTCTATAGACACAACGGCAGGAATTTTGGACAAAACGGCGGTTAACAGCCCACATAGGACACTCACAATTCATCCGGCTGCTTTCATGGGGTGGAATATGCATGCAGTTTTACATCCCACAAGCGCCACAAAAATCGGTCTGTGAAATTCAGAAACTCGCATTCTCGAGTTGGTAGTTTGAGAAAAAATGGAGGAAAAAATTGTTTAAGTAACCGCATTACCACAACTATGATGAATATGTTGTTCAAGACATTGCAAGTTTAGTCCGCATTTTGTTAAGAGTACTTCTTTTATTTTTATTTAAACTTGAAAAGAATGAAGATACGAGGCTTTTGTCATCTTAAGTAGAACTGAATTGGGAATTATGAGTTTTTATTCTATTTTACCCAAGATAGAAAATCGTAGAGATATGAGCTTTTTGGTGAATGTGGCCAGGGATAATGAAAGAGCTGACTATGTATCTAACTAAAACAAAATATATTACAAGTACACTTCGGATAAGACGACCCCTCTACGGACCATCAAAAAGGTCGATGTATCCGAGGGCTCGATTTATTCCCATATCGGATTAGGTCGAACTTTCAGTAGAGGGGTGACTTATCCGGGAACAGATTCAAATACGGTAAGCCAACGTTTCTTGCAACTAGTTACCAAAGTATGAAAAGAGTACAGAATTATCTCTCTCTGTGTCTGCGCCTCCCTCTCTCTTCTCTCTCTCTCTAGCTATCTCTCTCTCTCTCTTCTCTCTATCTCTCTCTCTCCCAATTACTGGACTTTCACCACAATGTATTTTTTATAGATCTTAGGATTGACAAGATTGTCATCTCATCAATGTTTTGTCCTTCCTGTATTATTTAATATTTTAGAGGCACAAAAATGTAGTAGGCCCTTTAGATCTGGGCCTGCCTACAGTCAAACACGCGTATAAGAAGCACTTTTTTCCCCGTCGAACTCCTTCTTTCTAGTATTATTCAAAACTCGGATTAAGAAAAACCGCTATAAGAAAACTCGGGTATAGTGAAGCAAAATTCGTTCTCACATCCGCGATGTAACTCGAATATAGAAAAATGATTTCATAACGGGAGTTTGGTTTGCCAGTTCATTTCTTAAAGTGAGATTGATTTTCTTATAAGCATTTTTTTTAAATTAGGGCATGACTGAAAGGAGTTCCAAAAAGGCATTCATTCACAAAACAACAACAGAGGAAAATTTACGTTCAGAGCAGCTAAGTCACAGGACACTCTAACCTAATATCAGAAAAAGATTACAGCCGAATCGCTTATAAGAAACTCGCTTATAAGACAAACTTGCTTAGAATGAAGCAAAAAAATCCCTGCCGAACTCTTCTTTATATCTATGCATCAAAACTCGGATATAAGAAAACTCGTTATAAGAAAACTCGATATAAGCAAGCAAATCCTTCTCCCATCCGCAATGGAACTGGACATAAGAAAATTATGTCATACAAGGAGTGGTTTACAGTAATTTTTTTATAAGCGAGCTATATTTCTTATAAGCGAATTACCATTGACAACATTTCTTAAAGAACCATCAGATTACGTGTCAAAATCACGGGTTCAACATGTTTTCCCTCTTATAGCTGGTACGGAAATCTTGTTGACCAGTTGGACTCCAATGCAAATGACCCCAAGAAAAACGAAACATTTTAAAGAGCAGCCTCAATTGAAGTTGAGGAATTTGTATTGTGGGTCAAGCTACCCAGAAAAAAAAGGAACTTAATCGTGTTGGGTCAGTGTGTCTTTAAAAAGTGAGTTGGACCTGAACTGAAAGGATGTTCAGAGAAAATTAACTCATTCAAAAAGGGAAAGTTTACCTCATACCAGTTGCGTCACAAGACAGTCTAAACAGTACAGGAACTTGATTGCAAGACCAATTGAT
>JAGGCT020004253.1:54583-86237 GCA_017654935.2 Phymorhynchus buccinoides | reverse complement strand
AATGTAAGCTGTAAACTTCTACATAAAGTCTTGATGTGTGCAGTAAGGCATTATAGTGAATGTGTAAACAACCAATGTTAACTGCTACCATGGTACCACTCGCGGAGGAAAGTCAACTTAGCAACTATTCGCATTAGCAAATGAACCACATACCATGGAAATATTCTTGATCTCCACCACACAGTAAGTACAATGAGGTCATTTTTTTCAGTACATTCACCAACAAACAACTCAATGCATACATCAGACATTGATCCATCTACAGTGTTCAAGTCTTTTGGCTGTAGACCTAAAGACTCATAGCTAAATTTGATCACATTACCCAAGGAGTGCACTGGTTTAGGCATTGTTAACCTCCATCAAGAAACACTACTCTGAACCAACTGTGAGCCTAACAACTGGAAATCTGTCACAGACACCAAGGGCACTACATGCTCTAAAGTCTGATCATGATGATCCCAAAAAAGAACTAAGGTACATGATGTACATGAAACAATCAAACCTCCACTGCAGGCAATGCCATGACTTTTAGGGACAGGGAGTGCACAGGGGTTGTATGAGAAAGCCAGGTACACATGTATTCATACAAGTGGACATACAACTCTAGTTCTCATAGGAAAGAGTGAGGCAGAACAATTGGCAATGCTGAATGCTTCATGAACCTCACAGTGAAAAGCAACAACAGGTATTCACTTTGCCAAAAACTTTGATTTATTATAAAACAACTTGCAATGCTGAATGCTTCATTGATGTCAGAGTGAAAACAAAACCTAAACAACAACAGGTATTCACTTTGCCAAAAACATTTTATTTATTATAAAAGAACTGGCAATGCTGAATGCTTCATGAACCTCACAGTGAAAAGCAACAACAGGTATTCACTTTGCCAAAAACATTTGATTTATTATAAAAGAACTGGCAATGCTGAATGCTTCATTGATGTCAGAGTGAAAACAAAACCTAAACAACAGGTATTCACTTTGCCAAAAACATTTGATTTATTATAAAAGAACTGGCAATGCTGAATGCTTCATTGATGTCAGAGTGAAAACAAAACCTAAACAACAACAGGTATTCACTTTGCCAAAAACATTTATTATAAAATAACTGGCAATGCTGAATGCTTCATTGATGTCAGAGTGAAAACAAAACCTAAACAACAAGTATTCACTTTGCCCAAAACATTTATTGTAAAAGAACTGGCAATGCTGAGTGCTTCATTGACGTCACAATACAAAATAAGAAAAAACATGTATGTGCCCAAAACATTACTTTGATTTACTTATAAAATAACAAGCTGAATGCTTCATGAACCTCAAATACAAACAAATCAACAACCATGTAATCCACTTTGCCAATAACACATTTAATTTATTATTTTTTTTAAATGACATGCCGGTTGCTTCATTCACCTTACAATAATGGAAAAAACAATAGGTCATCCATTTAAAAACAGTTTATTTATTTATTTTTATTTTTTAGAAAAAGCAGTGCAAGTATTTGATGTCATCATGCATTCATCTCAAATTTCAAACACCATTTATTCTTTCACACACATACACTGTTGTATTCAGGAAAACAACATGAACATGATGAAACACCCACGATTCATCTCCTGAGTTAGTTAGTTACTGTCTGTTATAGTCCCGTCAACAGCTATGGTTATCTCAGGACTGTCACCACATAAAGTTTGACCACGTATAGCAAAACACAAATCCAAGAATCTTAATAACGTACAAAACCTGAAAAGAAAAAAAAAGTAGTACAATTCATAACATGACACTTCCATCATTATACCCTATAGCACATAAGTCCACACAGTGCTGGAAACGTGGAGCCACGCTACTCTCATTTATCGGATCCAGGTTAAAAAAAACAGTAAAAAAGGATAACAAATACATACTAGTCAGCTAAAATACACAAAAAAGGCTATATAAGCAAATATGCACTGCAGAATGGACAACAGGTGTCCACTCAAGTGCGCAAGTATCACGTGTGGATGCCAGTGTACAATAAAAAAAAAACTGGCATGTCATAAATTGTAAAAATGAAAAACGTGGAAAGGTTTTATAGAAAAAATGCAGGTGAATGCACAAATAAGGCAGAAAAAAATAGACGCCAGAAAGCAAAAAGAAGAGAAAAGGCAGAGTCAAAGAGAGTGATAGAGTAGGGGAAGTTACTATCATAGAACTTCCAAAAGAAGGGGGAACTATTTCTGCTGAAAGACCCCCCCGGTATCCCCACAGGAGGGCCATAACCACATAAGCCAGCCTGAGCCGTTGCCCGCCTCCTACGACGAGTACGTGTGGTTGGACTTTAGGAGGCTGTTGGGCTACTCTCCGTAACTAAGCCCCCCCCCCCCCCAAAACTATCAGATTGTGCTCTCTCTCTCTCTCTCTCTCTCTCTCTCTCTCTCTCTCTCTCTCTCTCTCTCTCTCTCTCTCTCTCTCTCTCTCTCTCACAGAATCAATACAGAATTCCTGAATTAAATGTATCATTTAAGCAACATACCTTTTAAATATGAGTAAACATCCTGGCCAATACAAACTGTAAAAAAGAAAGAAATCAGTGATTCAAAGTACAAAAAATAATATAGCCAATTTACACATCTTCTAAGACAGTTACATCAACATATTGCAAGCACCACACACACACACACACACATCTCAACAGCATTATTACCAATTTTTACAAGCTGACTGATACCATTTTAAATAAACATTGTTATGACAGCAATATCAATTTCCAAACACTGATTGCACCAAATGGGCTGAAAACACATATTAGTTAATTCAAATTTGTTCTGACATTTTTTTTAAAAAGTCACCATTCAATTTTACACTCACACACACACACACACACACACACACACATTTTTCACTGCTTCCAGTAAGCAGCCTTGGTGTCATACTCCCTAAAACAGGGCACCACACACAATCCAGGTTTGCTGTGGCAGTCGGCACACCTGTATGTTGTTGCCCGCCTCACACCACGGCTACTGCATACTCTGCAGCGAGCAGAGGTCCTTTTTCCCTGTGCCTCTGTTTCCGATACTTTCTCCAAGAAATGTCGGTTGGTGAGGCGCACAATGTCATCCCCTCCTTCAGCTTCCTGTCGCAGCACTTCATCTGGCCTTTGAAATCCTGCAGTCAGCAGCGAAAATATCACTTCAGTTTGGAACTTGAGGAAGGCCTTCCTGTTGCCAGCCTTCTTGTACAGCAGGAAGGCATTCAAGAGGGCCACTTGCAGAAGGTGGATGGCCAGCTTCTTGTACCACCTGGTGGTCTTTCGGGCAGCATCATAGGGTTCGATCATCTGATCCTTCCGATCAACAGCGCCCATTTTGATGTTGTAGTCTGCAGCACAGGCTGGCTTGACCACATCAGGCCTGTTTCTGCGGCTGACTGTCCGCATGGTCTCGTCGTGGATGGTGGAGAGGAGGTACACGATCTTCGACGAGTACCACTTGACAGCCAGAAGTTCCTCACAGCGGAGGGCTGCCACGTCGCCTTTCCTGCGCACCTGGAGGTCAGTGACGTCCTTCACCAGGCGGTTGGCTTTGATGGTGCCACAGCAGGCTGTCTTCTGGCCGTACAGGTACCTGAACAGACAAGCACAATACAGGTGTAAAACACACATTCATATGCCAAACATATGCACACACACATGTATACACAATCACACATGTGGTATTTTGGTATATTCTAGTCACAGAGACTTGCTCTGTGGAATTCTGACTGCTCTGTCTTGGAGAGCGCATCACTGCAAGCACAGCACAGGTCTACTCAATTTAATTTTGTGAGGGGGAGGGTGACGAGGGGGTGGGGGCTGACTTTGGAAAACTAGCTATCAAATCAGTCATACCAGGCAACATTTCTTCCTGCTCTAAATAAATTTTAACTGCCATGGTATTTTTACATGCATAAAGCGCACGGGTCAGACCAGCTTTAAGTCCCCATCCAGTGATGTACCGAGGATGGAAAAGTGATAGGACAAAATGTCAGATTAAAGAAATTAATAGGACAAAGTCCTGGCTCTTGCAGAAATCAATAAAACAAAGCATGCAAGTGTATTTGTCCTGACAGGGGAGAACACAATGACACATTTTCAATTTTAATAGGTCAATAGCCTATGACCAGGGCCTCAGGACACCACTGCCATGTGAAGGACTCAACTGTCACTTCTATTTTCCTGTCGACCTTGAAAGAAAGGGCAAGGCCGGGATTCAAACCCGCATTACTCATGCTGCATTGAATTTGGCAGGCGAATGTCTGAACTACTCTGTCACCTTTCTTCCACACTTTACTCTACCTTTTCCCTTTTCTTACTGTCTTCTACTATTTTTCTGCCTTACCAGTCCATTCTCCTGCCTTTTTTTATTTCACAAAACACTTTCGAAAAGATTTCCTCCAGCCGAAGTCGGACTTGCTGGGCCTAACTATTTCTTAGTTAGGCGAATAACGGCAGCATGAAGCATCTGTGCTCATAATCGACAGGAAACTGAGCGATCAGAGAAGAAGAAACACACACGTACATACACACACACACACACACACACACACACACACACACACATTATACACACACACGCAAGCACACACACACACACACAAACATTTATGCACATGTGTATTCATACACAGACACACAAATATACACAGAAGTACTAACAACATAGACATGTGCACATACAATTACACACACACACACACACACACACACACACACAAACTTCATAAAAGCTGATGGTTTTGGGAATCTAACAAGTAACATGCATCTATTCCAGAAAACATACACACCTAGCTAAACAGAAATCATCCTCCCACACACAAAACATCAAATTCTGTTGTCAAAAAATATTTTTTATCCTGAACAAGCCCTTAGTTGGTGATTATGCTTTTATTAGTTTCAGTTATATATATGACATCACTTAAAATCATATTGCTGCATGCACTGAGACAGAGAGAGAGAGAGAGAGAGAGAGAGAGAGAGAGAGAGAGAGAGAGAGAGAGAGAGAGAGAGAGACAGAGCAGTGTGTGTGTGTGTGTGTGTGTGTGTGTGTTCACACATGGCAAGTGTAAGCATGTGCATGTCTGTACATGAATATTGTTACTTACAAAATGTATTCATCACCTATGTATGTCTGTATATTTTTCTAAGAATTACTTTATTATAATGATATCATTCTATATTTTCAGTATTTACTTACTCATACATGTATGTAAGCAACAAATAACTTGTATCAATTTCAAATATTTACTGTCATTTGTGCAAATTGTGCAGAAAAAAATGTACTGTATAGTGTATTATTTATTTTTGTGATTTAAAAACTATCATGGTTGCGTCACAGTGTATACAAGTTTGTGTCTATGGGTGCACTTGTGTGAATGTTATAGAATGTTATGGGGGTTTTCATCAAGCTTAAAGTTTACTTATTTATTTATTTGTTTCTCGTTTTTTCCTTCATTCATTCAATCACTTATCTAGATCCAGTCATACACTGTACATTATTTTGCTCTCTATAAAATGAACTTATTTTTTCCAAATTGTTTTATTAGAAAAGAGAACAAATCAAATAATAGCAAAATTGTTCATTTGTATGCATACCTGTATAAATATGGAATCGGTAGGTGTAGCCCGAGTCTTCGCACAGGTGGAAGATCTTCACACCAAACCTGGCTCTCTTCAGTGGGATGTACTGCCTGAACAGCAAAGCCCCCTTCCACAGCAGCAAGGACTCGTCTATGGCCACATGCCGCCCTGGCTTGTAGACAGTCTTGAATGCGCTTTGCAGCTTCTCTACAAGAGGGCGGACTTTGAAGAGGCGGTCTCTGTTGGGGTCTGTACGTTGGGGCTCCAGGCTGTTGTCGTTGATGTGGAGCATACGCATCAGCAGTTGGTACCTGTTCCTTGGCATTACGTCGTTGAATACAGGGGTGGCAAACAGGGTGTTCTTGCACCAGTACAAGGAGAGCTCTGGCTTCTTGACAAGGCCTGTCAGCAGAGTCAGACCCAGAAACCTCTCCATCTCCTCCTGGTTGGTTTCATTGTCCTGCCACTTGGAGACCCTGCTGTACTTCTTCAGGCCCCCTGGCCTTCTCCTTGCCTCAGCCAGTGTTTGTTCCCCATACAGATTGGTTTGTTCCACCAGGAGCTGCATTAGTTCTTGCGTGAGAAACAGCTTGTAATAGTCTATAGGCTCGTAGCCCTCTGTAGGCACCCGAATGCCACAATTGCCAGTGAAAGGCAGTTGGGTAGGCCTTCGCTGGTTGGGCTGGGCGAACTTTCCAGCGAACTGTGCAATGCCAGGCCTGCTTCTTGCTGGGGCACACCCACGAGCTCTTCCACGCCCCCTTGCAACGCACACCCTACCTCTCTTTCCACGGGCAAGTCCTGCTGTCACCCCAGTCACTCGTTTTCTTCCCCTATCTGCACTCACAGTCATTCTCTCTTCCATATTCAAAGCCAAAGGCATCACATTTTCTTGATTTTCTGTCGAAGCACACATCCCACTGACAGTGACACCAGCATCACCGCTCGCACCTGCAGTCACTTCTTCTTCCTCTCGATGAGCTAGGCCTATCTGTGAAATCAGAGCACTTATGTCGTCGTCCCCGTGAACTAACTCCTCCTCACTTCCTTCTCCGTCAATAGAATCCACAGATTCTAGGTCCGTGTCCAAATCTTCTTCAAAACAATCGTCTCCCGCTAAACCTAACACTGTCGTCTGCTCGTCGTCCGCCATTTTGTTATTGTGATACGGGGATTACCGAAGCCAAATTGGGTCGTTTGTTTTCAACGGAAGTTACCGGAAAACGGTTTGACGTCATGTGCTATTTTTAGTGTCTGTTGTTGGGGAGAGTCGACACTTTTTTTCACACATTTGTGTGAATTATCGAAACAAAGGGATTTTCTACTTCAATGTGACAAAGTTGCCGACCGAATATTCGGTCGCTGGCACGGAAGGGGGTCACAAGTTAGCGACCGAATAATTATTCGGTCGGAAGCAGTGAACGGGTTAAAGACCCCCTCTAGTGCCGTAGTTTCTCCCCAGAATTCGTTTGGGGTCGAAAAAGCAATGTCATTTGCCATAACCGCGACAATCAATTTGACCCAGTGACCTAGATATCGGACTCTGAAGACGCCATTTTGCACCTGGATTTTTTCCGGAAGTGAAAGGTTAGAGCTGTAAGCGATGTTACATCGCTTACAGCTTTTTTGTCCTTGACCTTGCGCTTACAGAAGAGTAGCTGATCGCTCCTGCATCTCCTAGGAGTTGTGCTTTTATTTTAGTCGCATTCTGTTTGCTAATGAGTATTGTAGCTATGCCTTGGTTTCAGTTTTCTCTTCTAACAACGTACGTTCAATTGATAACTTTCTTACTTGCCGATAACGGCTGCAATGTTCGGTTGAATGATCGAATTGAGCATTCGTGAAAACACGGTAAAGTAAGGTCAATAACTGGTCTTCTTCAGGCTAGCCGAGACTAAAACAGACACCTCCAGGATGAATGCGAAGGTAGTTTGGATCGTGATACGAACAAACAATAAAGAAACAACAGCTGGTCATCAGAATTTGGAAGAGAACACATGATAGACTAGCGCAAAATAAAGAACACTTTCATCTGACATCAGCAGTGACGTAAAGAAGAAATGACGTTTGCTTGACAAGTTCCAGGAAGGTTGATTCACATTCTTCTTCTTCTTCGCAGTACGTAGCCACAATCAACACACTGATTATTATGCCACGGAACCGGGGAGGTTCATCCACATATGCCGGAAGAAATGGCCAGGAGGCCGAAGAATAAAGAAAGAGGAGAGAGGACGGACAAAAGGAAAACGCCTAGCTTGATGGGAATCTGCAGGGGGGGGGGGGGGGGGGGGGGGGGGCTTTTGCTTGGTTGTTAGACTGATGACCCCTGAGTGGGGCCACCAGCCGCAGCAGGTGCAGCAGGCGGGTGTCCTTTGAGGAACTTCCAGACTCCGGCTGCGAAGCTCTCTAGAGTTCTGGCCTCCACTGCGGGTGTTGGCAGGTCGTTCCACTACTTGATTGTTCGTGAAAAAAAATATCGTGAATAGAGTGTGTATTCGCGATTAGCGACAGTCCGACACTGGGGGATGAGGAGCTGTTGTGAATTACCCCTGCTTTGCCGCTCTGGCTGAGGTATGACTTTGCTCCTGTTCACACTCACCATGCCATTGAGTATTTTATACAGCATGGTGAGTCTGGTGGCTTGTCGGCGTTGCTGCAGTGGATTCCATCTGAGCCTCTGTAGCATGTCGGTAACGCTGGCTGTCCTGTGTTATCTATCTTCAAGTCATATTCTTCTGACTGCAGATCTAGAATAGGTGTAGATCTATTCAAATGACAAACATCCTTTGAGTTGAAGCTGTCTAGCAGCGAAGCGACATCACAACTGATATCTTTAAGGCGATATCTGAAGCTGAAGCAACAAAAGAAAGAAAAAAGCAGTTATAAAACTGCACTTTTTAATCAAATCTTATCAGCTTGGTGGTGAGCACACGCAGCCTGGCAAAGTGACCAGAAACTCCTTTTCCCCACGAACTACCATCGGGCGGAACAGACTGCCGAAGTGATCTTCAGAAACTCATTTTCCCCACGAACTACCATGTACCATCGAGCATCAGCCTACCGTCTGCTGGGCAGTTCAGGAAGGCTCTGTCAGATGCCATAACACCAATTTACTCCCCCCCCCCCCCCTCCTGCAAGGCGCGGCATCATGCTGAGGGCCCGATCAGTGGGACCTGGCTGCCTGGGCCATATTTGTAGAAATAGTTGGGTGTGGTTTTTTTAGCTAGAGAGTTGCTTTCCCCAAGTTCTTCCCGCCAGTGCTTATATCCAGAATTGGATTTCTTCCGTTGTAACGAATCAAGATCAAGACCAGTCAGTGGACTGTCAACGCAATGTCCCCCCCCCCCCCCCCAAGGGGATACCGGGCGGAGGGGTCTTCTGTATAAATAATTCCTCCACCTTCTGGAAATTCTGTGCTTGTAACTTCCTCTAATCTGTCACTCTCTTTGACTCTGCCTTTTCCCTTTGCTTGCTGTCATCTACTATCTTTCTGCCTTTCCGGTCTATCCTCCTACCGTTTTTCAAGAAACTATTTCCAAAAAATGTCCTCCAGCCGAGGTCGGACATGCTGGGCCTAATTATTTCTTACTTAGGCCCGTAATGGCAGCATGATGCATCTGTACTCATAATTGACAGGAAGCTGTCTGAGCGATCGAATAAAAAGTTGATGTTTTTAAGCCCCACCGTAACCAATATTTTCCACACAGTGGCAAAAACATCAATGCCCTAATTTTGATGACCTGGCCTGTGTGTGTGTGTGCGTGCGCGCGCGCGTTTATGTGTGCCACTTGTCCATGTATTATCACACATATTATGCAATCATTTAAATCCCATTTTTTGCCTCACACTTAAATCTAAAATCATATCTTAGGTTGTATTCTTTTGCAAACTCTTGTCTTACATTCTGCTGTTTTCTCTGTGGTTTGTCTCGTTTGTTGTTGTTTTCTTTTCTTTTTTTAAGTGGTGACAGTAAACAAATTACATTATGTGTTATAAAAGGACAATAAAGATTAGTTGATTGATTAAATGATGGTTTGACTGATTGATTGAGATTACTTGAATGATTGACTGTTTGACATAAATTAATTGATATATCTGAGATGCTGATGTCATTCATTGTTTTTATTTTTTATTATTTATTTAAGCCACTTGGTATTTGATTGCAAGCCAATGTTCAGTAAGAATAATGTTTGCAGGTGAAGCCATTTTCTATGCAGTTGCATTTAAAAAAAATGTATAGGCGTACACCTAATTTGCATTTGTCTGCATACTGTATATACCATGTGTGAATGCATGATTGCATGAACAAACTATACATGGGGTAAAATAGTTTTTTTTAAATTTGAACACCACGAGTATCATAAAGACATTGTGATTGTTAAACAATATTTCAGTGGTTGACTATATGTTACTAAACAATATTTCAGTGGTTGACAATAGGTTACTACCTATCTTGTTTAACAATCACAATGTGTTTATGATACTCGTGGTGTTAAAAAAAAAAGTAGTATGACTAGAATCGGTAAAGGTCAAGATGTGCCACCCCCCTACCTATCTCGGTTAATTCTATTTTTCCGTTTTTGCCTTTCTTACCATACATAAAGCTGTATTTTAGGAACATTTGTAGCTAATAACCTTTTTGGAATACTAACCCTATCCCTAACCCTAGCCCTAAACCTAACCCTACCCCCCACCCTATAAGACCGAAAAACGCAATGAACCACAACTGTGACAAATCGCGGTGTACTGCAGTACATAGTGGGGGGTAGGGTTAGGTTTAGGGCTAGGGTTTGTATTCCAAAAAGGTTATTAGCTAAAAATGTTCCTAAAATACAGCTTTATGTATAGTAAGAAAGACAAAAACTGAAAAATAGAATTAACCGAGAAATGCAGGGGGGGGGGGGGGGGGGGGGGGGGGGCACATCTTTGTGTGTGCATAAACTGATTTTGCTTTCACTGTATGCAGCAAGGATTTCTAACGAATACACAGAAAACAATGTATGGTTTCCTTATGTACCATTACATATTTAATGTATTACAAATGTAACAAAAATCATGAAAACAAACGAACAACAAGAAATTAAAAAAAGGTATGTGTGTGGGCGGGGACGGGGTGGGGGGTATGTAATGTACAGCCCAATTATGGTGAAAACAAATAAATCAAACCCAAGACTTTTTAAAATATAATTTTGGTGTAGTCTAGTCAGAGAGACTTATTAGATCTCTGTGAAATTCGGGCTGCTCCTACCTGGAGAACGCGTCATCGCAAGACTAAGAGCGGTGCCATCCATATTGTATGAAAATTGGAAACTTTAATTTAGCGTGCTTCTGTCCATTTATGATGTTCAAGCACATCAAAAAAGAATTTAGTAGTATGGCCGATATCCTGTTGCTTGGGGGGAGGGGGGGGGGGGGGGGGGGGGGGGGGGGGGGGGGGGGGGGGGGGAGTTCAGAGAAGAATAGAGTGCTTCAAAGAAAACAAAAAAGAGTTTAAAAAAATGGACGATTTGAAGCTAGTAGGAACTAATAATGAAAACAAAAACAGACAGTGATTTTTTTTAATGATATAAAAAAAAAATCATTCTCTCTTCTTTCATTCAACACACATAACTGATCTCTAAACAAAAATATTTCTTTCAAATCTCTCTTATTATTTACACCACCCACCCACACACATGGATGAAACCAATTGCAGGAAAAGCAGGAATTCTGATTTTGGCTTTGTTGTTTTTCAGAAAATCCTGATTTTGCAGTACTTTATTGAACGATTATTACCCTGAAATGAGATGGGAAAAAATTGTTTTATTGTTTTAAAAAATGAAAGCTGTCTCTACAATTTATTGCTCTGATTTTATTAGTAAAAGTGTACAACAACAACAACTTTCTGTATTGGGGTTTCTCCCCCTGACCCTCACAAACAAGTTCATCCTTTGACCCCACCAAGGTGGCCCGCCAGAACCAAGGCCTTCCTGCTTTTCATTTTGTCCAGGTTTCATCCTTGCACACACACGCACATAAGATAGGCTTTGAGCCAGGGGTGTCCATCGGTACCACCTGAGCTAACTAGCTCTAATGTATATTTTTCATAAGCCCATTGCTCCTAGATTTTAAAAAAGTATGATAATACTTCAGGGTACACAGCTTTCTATGTGTTATCACATTACTTTCTAATGCGCCAACGCCGGTCGTACATTTTGAGGGAAGTGCAGTTTGATCATCAATTGAAATGTGATAATGTTACTAAAATCAACCAAACTTTGCTTAAACCATGCCACAATAAGTCTTTCTGTTAGAAATATCAAACGCTAATGTGAAATAAGCTCCTTCTTACTGAATCACATTAGATGCAAGCTGCGTTTGAATCACTGCTGGAACAGCCCGTGCTGACAAATGTGTTTCACTTGTGGAATGACTTTCTGAACTACTTGCGTCAAAACAACGGAGAGCTCTCTGCCTTCTGGATGACGTACGTTGACATCATCCAGGACATCTTGTTGGGCCTGCTTCGAGCCTCTCACAAGGGAGACCTTGATCTGCATCTTCACGCCATCCGACTGATGATCCCTTGGTGCTTTGCGTATGACAGACTGAATTACGCAAGATACCTCCCTGCATACTATGCGCAAATGACCAATCTTCCTGCCACTCATCCAGAGATCTACGAGGCTTTCAAAGAAGGCAACTTCAGTGTTCAACTCACAGAATCCAATCCCTTTGGCCGCATACCTGTTGACCAAACAACTGAAGTAACTGTGAACAGGGACACCCAGACAGTAGGTGGTACCACCAGGCCAGGTTCAGTCTGAAGCCTGGAGCTGTCAGCAGATATTACCTCACAGCTGAGCACAGGAGTGGCTTTCTGGCCAAACTCAGGAACATGGTTCAGCACAACAAACGTGGCATTGATCATCCTGATCTCCAGAAATCGAGGCGAGAACAGGACGAAGAGGCAGTCACTGCAGTGGAAGAAACACTTTACAGTTGGATCAATCCCTTTGAGAGCAACCTTGACTTGATCAGTGTTTCAACAGGGACTGCTGCACCGAAGGAGGTTGCCGAGGATCTCAAGAACGCGCGCACAAAAGGAGAAACTGCTTACGCCACATTCAAGGCAGAAATACTTGAGACAGATCCACCAGTAATGAAGTTCCACGATCCCATGAAGAAGAGTTCTCTAAAGACATTTCGATCAGCTGCAAGAAAGAGGCAGACAAAATGTGCTGATGGCAGATCAGTTATCTTGAAAACTGACAGATGGTTGTTTGGGAGAATGATCGTCATGGGACAGAAAAGATATCTCAACATGAAAGACGTGCTGTGCTTTCCTCTTGGACCACTTCCCTGGTCACTGGCTGCACCTGATGGAAGCCTTCGAAAAACCAACAAAGCTGCCTTGGCCAAAAGCATCAGGAAGAACGCTCCACTGGCTGACTCACTCCCTATCCACTCTGCCACCTTAATCGATGGAATGGCCCTTGTCAAGCGAGCCAAGTTTGATGGCCAGCAGCCAACGTTTGATGAAGTTGCTGATCGTATCTTCTCAATGGCCATCAGTGAAGCGTCAATGAGCACCAGAATGGACATTGTCTTTGACACATACCAGAAGCTGTACAATGAAAGGGCCAACAGGGGTGGGATCGCAGGACTACAGGTACAAAACATTGCACCTGGTCAGAAGAACAAGCAATGGCGTAAATTCCTGGCGCAAGAGGGAAACAAGGTGAGCCTGATCAAGTTTTTGGTCCAGGATTGGAGAAGCGAGAAGTATCTGGAGAAGCTTGGCAGCCTTTGCAAAGTCCTCTTTGTCACCTGTGAAGAGAAGTGCTACCGATTCTCAGCTGTCAGATGTCGTGAAGTGCCTGAGCTGGAATGCGTCCAGGAAGAAGCTGATAGCCGTCTCCTTCTACATGCTGCTGAAGGTGAATGTGAAGCTGTGATGATCAGCTCAAATGACACAGATGTCTTTGTATTGAATCTAGCCTTTTGCAGTGCTATCAAAGCACCGATGTACCAGAAGAGTGGAACAGGCACCCGCACACAGCTGATAGACATTGGCAAAGTTGCATCCTCTCTGGGACCTTCTGTTTGTGCTGCTCGTCCAGGGATGCATGCATACACTGGCTGTGACTCTGTCAGTTCTTTCGCAGGAAAGGGAAAACTGGCAGCACTGAATATGTTGAAGTCCAACGAAGAGGTGCAGCAGGCTTTCTGTGACCTTGGCAAAGACTGGGAACTGTCCCACGAATTATTCGAGAAATTGGAAAAGCTCACTTGCCAACTGTACGCACCAAAGCAGCCAACATCTGGAGTCAACGAGCTCAGATACCAGTTGTTCTGTGCGAAGAACGGAGATATTGAATCTCACCAGCTGCCTCCCTGCCAGGACTGCCTGCTGAAACACGCCCAGAGAGCCAACTACCAAGCTGGATTATGCCTATGGCGATGCTGCCTTACAGGCGATCCACAGTCTCCTGATCCAGCCCAGAGTGGGTGGAAAATTGAAAACCAGGATGGCGAGGATATTCTAGCAGTAGACTGGATGAGCGTCCAGCCAGCACCTGACGCCATTCTGGAGCTGCTGGCGTGCACATGTCCCAAAACGTGTGACATCAAAGACTGTGTCTGCCTCCAGAATGGGCTAAAATGCACAGACATGTGCAAAGTGAAAGACTGTGACAATCAGCCACCTAGCGATGACACTGCTGTGCCAAACTTTCTCGATGAGGATGATGATGACGATGAACATGATGAAGAGGACTAAACTGTTTGTGCTGGGGGTGTGGATGGAGTGGGAGTGGGGGTGGGGCTTAAAATGTTCTTGACCATTGTCAAACTCATGTGTGCATTTGAACAAGTAACATTCAGAGACTCTAAATTGGAATAAGCAGGTGTGGCGTGTACGTGACAGATGATGACGATATGCTATGATAACAAATTTGAACATGTATGTATGAAGATCAAAGTGTTAATATAATAGTATTTGTTTTATCTTTCATTGTATCATAGTGGTTGTCTAATGACACACTTAAGGGTAAATGTTGATGTGTTTGCAAATGAACAAAAAGATCTCCCACCGAGATGTTTGTGAATAAAAAAGGAATACAGTAGTCAGCACAATACTTAATAATAAACATCAAATTGCACTTTTGAGGTGGGGGTTTTCTGGGAGCAACATCCACTGATACAATGTCTGAGAAGTTTTCCTTAGTTTGGCTCAGTGATTTCATCAAAAATGACAGTCTACATTCCCTATGCTCGTATTTTAACGAAATACGGATGACATTAAATATAACGTGTTAACACAGCATAAGCTGTGCGTCACCAAATGTTATCATAGATTTCCAAAGTCTAGGGGTATTGAAGATATAAAAAATCCATGTTTGAACTGGTTAGCTCTACTGGTACCAATGACCCCCATTTGAGGGTCTCAGCTCAGAATCTAAGATACTAAGTGATGATTTTAAAAACGTGTAAAATAAACAATTGTCAAAACGCACACTTCTCTCTGTAAGAGCAGGCAATATACATGGATGCAACTGGAGAAAATCCAAAAACAGACAAGGCAGGGGTCCAGGGGCCACCCAGGCCCTTGGGCGGTCAAAATTTTTAAAAAAACAAGCGCCGTCTGGTTTTCAGATTTAAAAAAAACCAGGAGCCGCCTTGCATCCATCGTATAATATCATTGACAGAAGAAGCACTGGTTGCACCTTTTTCCGTTTATGAATTATCTCCTTTTCAAGTTCAAGTTCAAGTTCAAGTATACTTTAATATCTCCAAAAGAGAAATTCAGGTTAGGTGCAACAACATGACAGATACAACATAACTGAAATAACATTAATCAAACGTGTGAAACAAAATTATACCTATCACATAATGATTAAAATAATAGCCCTTTTACAGGGCTAAATGTGAATATATCCAAACTAGTCTTCAAAGTCTCTCTTATTTCCCTGTGAAATAATAATAATACAGTTTACTACTACTAATAGTAATAGTTGTAATAATAAGGAATCTTATTACAGTACTAATACAAGACTAACAAGTGCAACGCCGAGCGGCTGCAAAGTCCCCTCGCAGCATCGCCGAGCTACTCCGAAATCGGAATGTGTCGGCTGTACACCTCCGAAATCGGAATGTGTCGGCTGTACACATACATAAAAACGCATCAAAACAGCACGTAACTACATAAAAACGCATCAAAACAGCACAAAACCGAATAGTTTTTGATATATAGCCTTAGGGTTCGGACCCGTGATTTGAGTGCGCGCGATCATGCGCACACGAGCGCACAGAAAAATTCATGACAACTGTGTTATAGACCATTCATCAAGAAATGTGAACAAAATTGCATTGAAATACATGCAAAACTTCGCGAGATATTAGCGATTATGTGTTTTGGGGTTTGAACCCCGTAACTGGCGCGACCTTGACCTTAATGTAAAACTAAATACATCAGTGGATAGCTTGCATCTTGGCAAACTAGTATGCCAAATGTGATGATGATAGACTGAATAGTTTTTGAGAAAAACGGACGAATAGCCGGACGGACGGACGGACGGAGGCACGGACGGATCAGACAGAAACAATACTCCCCGAACATTCGGCTCGGGGACTAATACAGAACAAATAACTGCCACTTCATTTATTCAAAAGCGGCAAATATTTTGAGCTGTAAACTGCTCTTCCTCAGTGCTTGCCTCCAAAATGCCGACAATACAAATCACACTTCGATAAAATAAAATAAAAAGTAGTAGGGATAACAAGTCAAGGTGAAAAAACACTTCGGTAAAGGTCCCGTTTTTCCGTCTTATAGGGGGGGGGGGGGGGGGGGCTATTAGATAATGGCCTTTATCATGACTGCGATTTATTATTCCAGAAAGATAATTAGCTCAAAAGGTTAATAAAATACAGCTTAATGTTTGGTAAGAAAGGCAAATAACGAAACATCGACAAGAAGAATGTTATTGTCTCATACACATTCCTAGCTAATGTTCGTCCCAGCGTCCTGCCAAGCATGCCCACCAACATTGTTGAAGCTCAACAACAACAAATCGTGATGACATCGGACAGTGTAGGAGATGGAAGGTGGGGAAGAGGGTGATGAGACTGGGAAGAGTATAGAGTTAGAAAATAATTGTAAACAGAAAAGGGGCGAAGAGACAAGATGGAGAGACTTGGAGAGAGAGGACGGGGAAAGAGAGGAGTTGAGGGTAAAGAGATGGAAGAAGAGGGAGGGTGAAGGTGGGATAGAGAACGGAGGTAATAGAGGGGAGCAGCAACAATGGAAGGAGAGAGGAGGGGCACACACACACACACACATTATATTAATGTAATGCAAGAGATAAATAGAAAATAAACCGATAAGTACTGTGGAATAGCCAGAACACAAAATAAATAGATAATGAAATGGCAGAAACAAATTGATTAATAAAATACATAAACAAATGCATGAATAAAAAAATTAATAAATAAACAAATATTGTTTTAATGAATTAAATTAAATCAATAACGTCAGAACAGAATTAAAACTGTGTAGGGGGTAGGGGGTAATGTTCTCTAATTCTTACAATTAATATATTTTAAAAAACACTGATAATATAGCGATATTTCGGTTTATTTTTTCAACCTTCGACGGGCAAAGCACCAGGGCAACTAAAACAGCCTTTAAAATACAGTGGTACACAATGACAAAAAAACCATTATGATGAAAACTCATAAAAGCGAGCACGGAGCAAACAAGCAAGGAAGGCGAGTTTTGCACGAGCTCTTCAAAATAAAAATATCACTGTGATTAAAAGCTAACCCACAAAACCAGAATTGGTAAGAGATCGTGTACAATACATTTGTATGTAGGTCTTAAGCCGGCGACAGACTATGCGACTGCCTCATATGACTCGATCAGGTCGTGACGTAGGGGAAGACGGGGTAAAAAGCGCATGGGCGGGTAAGAAGCCCACCCCAATTATCTCATGAAATAAAGAAAATTTCAGTCAAATTTGCCCATGAGACGAATGCTAGACATTAACGCTCGTCTCATGGGCAAAATGAGACTGAAATTTGCTTCATTTCATGAGATAATTGGGGTGGGCTTCTTACCCGCCCATGCGCTTTTTACCCCGTCTTCCCCTAGATCAAATTTTGTTTCCCGCACAGAAGAGGTCACAAGCCATCAGACTCGATCAGTGAAATTTAGAACCCGCCCTATTCGGCCCTGTCACCTGACTGGGCCCGACTGAGTCAGACTGATCGAGAAGGATGGTATGCAAATGAGGTGAAACGTCACGACCTGATCGAGTCCCATGAGGCAGTCACATAGTCTGTCGCCGGCTTTACATATCTTAAAATTGTACTTTTTCTTTCATACAATTACAAGATATTCTGTTTTTAATTTTATATTGATTAGCCTGTTGCCTTTTTCAACAGAAATGTTAAATTTTTCATGCAAAGTATCCACAGCAAATAAAATTCTCAAGAATCAAGAGCAAAGGCCATTTTCGCAAGCGCGCACACGCACGCACTCACACACACAAACATAACACCTGTTGTCTGGGCTTCTGGAAAGTTATATAAAAAAATTCCATGTGATGAAGTAACTAGGTTAAAAAAAGTAACCCAGAACACAGATACAATTATATCTTATTCACCTTTGCATAGAGCACAGATTTATAACCTTTCAACTGGTATAAGACGAAGATTGATTTACTACTATATCATTTTGGTAATATAATTAATTAAAAAAATGATTTTTTTAAAACAGGTATCAATGTACTGCAATATAATATTTTATGAAACTATCATTTAGGATCCAATAAGAGTGTGTTGGGTTTCTGGTTATTTTATAGGAACAAAAATGTGTTTATTGATGAAGATGCCTTGATGCAGTGGTAATGTCATGGACTAGTGGCTGGGAGGTCTCGGGTTCGAGATCCATCAGAGGCAATGTTTTTTTCGGTTCTTGCCAGAATGAGTTTGGTATGGGAATAATGAAACAACACAGTCCAGCTTCATCAACTTGATGGATGCGATACTGAGAGTGAGAGAGATGCTCTACTTTGTTTATTAAGGTATTAAGGGCATGGTTAACGTCGGGGTATCATTATGAAAGGAAGCATAGAATATGGCCCTGTCATGTAGTCTCAGACTAATAAGGAACTTCATTGTTTTGGTCTTGCATACCCTGCTGTTATGGTGACCAGTTTTGATTTCAAATTTGGTGCGTCAAAGTCATGGGAGTCAGTCGGTGGACAGACGTGTTGGGGCTCACGGTAGTTCTGCGACTAAGACATTATTGTCGTCAGTAGGGGGCTTAGTGGGTGGTTTCCTGTGTATGTTAGCTCAAAACAGGCTCCACTGAACTCCACCGAAGTGACTCAGCAGCAGTGCAATGTCTCCTCTGGTGGTTGCCTCCTGACAGCCTAACATAGATTTTCTCCCTTTGGACTGCTGATTTCGGATTCTGCGACCTGACAAACCAGGGTGTGGTTGTGAGTTGGGACTTGGAATGAACAGCGTTGGAGCAACACCACTGTATGGCCCAGAAGTGGCCAGAACAGTAGATCGGACAGCAAAAAAAGTGTCTATTGTACATGGGTACAACATTAAATTATATCCCTTTGTACTTCTTTTTAGCATTTTATGATTTTGCTAATTTTGTATCTGTTTGATTATTATTATAATAAATTGTTCACACAAAAAAAGATTAAAGACCTGTCAATGCTGTCACTAAACCGACTTAAATTAGCATAATAATTTTTTTTATATAATGTTTGAAAAACAAATGTGGTGACTGGTGCTGATTTGCTTGCTTTGCTGGAACCTCTCCGGCATCATTTACACCCTTTCTTTGTGGTCCACTGCAGTCTGTTGCTAGTTCCATGTCTCGGCATTTGTAGCCTCACTCAAAGAGGAATACACCCACACTGCCTCTGCACACACACACACACACACCGTCACACACACATATACACACACACACACCGTCACACACACATACACACACAATCAGCAACAATTTTGTAAGTGTTCATAGGTCATAACACACTAAAACTAAAATCTTTCTACATCCACATTCAAGTTACACGAACTACAATAGAAAAGATCTGCATTAACCTAGTCAAGGCATAAACTCTCTACTAAAATAAATAAACAAACTACCCGGTAAATGAACAGTCCAGTAAAGTGTGTGGATTAGTAATGTCAGTGTCTGTGTTGTTATGAGCTATGACAGTAAAGTGTGTGGATTAGTAATGTCAGTGTCTGTGTTGTTATGAGCAATGAAAGTAAAGTGTGTGGATTAGTAATGTCAGTGTCTGTGTTGTTATGAGCTATGACAGTAAAGTGTGTGGATTAGTAATGTCAGTGTATGTGTTATGAGCAATGAAAGTAAAGTGTGTGGATTAGTAATGTCAGTGTCTGTGTTGTTATGAGCAATGAAAGTAAAGTGTGTGGATTAGTAATGTCAGTGTCTGTGTTGTTATGAACAATGAAAGTAAAGTGTGTGGATTAATAATGTCAGTGTCTGTGTTGTTATGAACAATGAAAGTAAAGTGTGTGGATTAGTAATGTCAGTGTATGTGTTGTTATGAGCTATGACAGTAAAGTGTGTGGATTAGTAATGTCAGTGTCTGTGTTGTTATGAGCTATGACAGTAAAGTGTGTGGATTAGTAATGTCAGTGTCTGTGTTGTTATGAGCAATGAAAGTAAAGTGTGTGGATTAGTAATGTCAGTGTCTGTGTTGTTATGAACAATGAAAGTAAAGTGTGTGGATTAGTAATGTCAGTGTCTGTGTTGTTATGAACAATGAAAGTAAAGTGTGTGGATTAGTAATGTCAGTGTCTGTGTTGTTATGAACAATGACAGTAAAGTGTGTGGATTAGTAATGTCAGGTGTCTGTGTTGTGGATTATAATGTCAGTGAGCAATGACAGTAAAGTGGTGTGGATTAGTAATGTCAGTGTCTGTGTCATGAGCTATGACAGTAATGTGTGGGGATTAGTAATGTCAGTGTATGTGTTATGAGCAATGAAAGTAAAGTGTGTGGATTAGTAATGCCAATGTCTGTGTTGTTATGAGCAATGACAGTAAAGGGTATGGATTAGTAATGTCAGTGTCTGTGTTGTTATGAGCAATGACAGTAAAGTGTGTGGATTAGTAATGTCAGTGTCTGTGTTGTTATGAACAATGACAGTAAAGTGTATGGATTAATAATGTCCATTTTTTTATAATTATAATAAAGTCCATTAAAGTAAAGCATGATTAATATTTCATGCCCTGCATTTTAAAATTCAAAGACAGCCATACTCTGGTTGAATAAATAAAATGTACATAACCACAGTAAATGTAACATAACAATGATCTAAGACACACATTAAAGAAAACGCTCCTTTGTGGGTATGAGCTGCAAACGCTGACTTAACAACACAATGCATAGTTCCCACCTGTGAAAGTCTTCTGGTTATCCTGCCACATCACCTGTTATTATAAAGAACAGAGATTGGTTAATTCCAAACATGTAAGTAAATTTTAGTAAGCCATAAGAAAACCAGTAAGTCATTTACGACAGGCACCTGTTATTACAGGAACACAATATGTCAATGTAAAAGCCCTTCGCCTAAAACTGTACTAGTGCTACCAAGAACAAGTTGTTTTCTTGTTATCATCTGACGAAGTGTTAATGGGGCTTTATATTGCTTCTTCGTGACACGAAAGGGCGATCATTTTAAGACTGAATCGACCACGCTACACAATGACAAGTCAGGGGCAGAGTGCATACTTTTACTTCGTGTCAGAAAAAAGCAATAATTTTATGTAGGTGGCGCACACACTACAGTGCACAAGACAAGGGAAGACATTTTTCAGTATAAAGCCTTATTATAATACGTCTTCTATATACGTCTTCTATATATTCAGTCATATAACACACATTACAACAGTTTAATAATAACAATAAGTCATATATTTTGGTGTAAAATTATTTTGATTTTTACACATATATATGAGATATATGAGATACATGCTAATCAAATGTCTAAACATCATTATTATGACAATGTCAAATCATTGACAATGCATAAGTGCATTGAAAAGACAGAATTTATTAATATACTTATAACTAAAGAATACAATATATTAATACAATGAATCAATCCATATTACTTAACATGATTAATATAAATATTCTGCAAATTCCTAATACAGTGGAACCTCCCTCATAAGACCTTCAATAATCAACCAAAATGAGGTCTTATAAGGGAGGGGTCTTATAAGGGAGGTAATTTTAATACTTACAAAGAAGGGCAATGTCTCAGAGAAGTAGGTCTTATATGGGAGGGAGTCTTATAATGAGAGGTCTTATAAGGGAGGCTGCACTGTAACCACTCACTCCAACAAAGCAATGGCTGATGTTTTCCATTGATCAAGTGATATGAAAGTCACTAAAGTAGACCATTTAACATTGTACAAACAGTAGCAGCAGGTTGCATTTGTCAGGAGTTCACATGTATGTTATTGGGCATGGCTAATGTGACATAATTGACATGTACCTTGTTTTATTCATAATACTATAAAGAGGTGTGTGTGTGTGTGTGTGTGTGCGTGTGTGTGCGTGTGCGTGCGTGTGTGTGTGTGTGTGTGTGTGTGTGTGTGTGTGTGTGTGTGTGTGTGTGTGTGTGTGTGTGTGTGTGTGTGTGCGTACATGTGTGTGTGTGTGTGTGTGTGTATGTACATGTGTGCGTGTGTGTGTGTGTGTGTGTGTGTGTGTGCCGGTGTGCGCGCGCACACGCATGTGCTTGTGCATGAGTATATGGCTTCATTTACTTGACTTATTTCCTTGGATTCATTGTGGAGCATGGGGCCTCAGCAACAGTTCTCCAGCAGATTCGGTTTGGGGCAGCTTTCTCGAGTTCCCCCAGGACAAACTGAACTTCATTTCTTCCTTACATGACCACTTCCACGTTGTCTTTGGTCGCTTGCCCTGAGGGTTCCATTCCAGCGCCTTGTGTGTGATGATGCCGGGCAGCTTCCTGAAAGAGTGACTGATTCATCTTCATTTACATTGTGTGTACATATATGGGTGCTCATGTTTATCAATATACAGGGGAAGTAACACACTTTAGCATTCGCTATTTTATTTTGACGGTTTACTCCCATATATGAAACAAACAAACAGTCTACCTAGATCCAGTCTACACACACACACACACACGCACGCACGCACACACACACACACACACACACGCGCGCGCACACCACACAGCGCGCGCGCGCACGCGCATGTGTATTATTCAAATTAATATTATGTGTAAAAGTCCAAGACACGTTTCATGCTTCTAAGTAACTAATGATATTTCTGAAAGCTATTGTTAAGTGGCTCTGATGTCATCGATTCTATGAGCTAAATATTGAGTTATAAAACAATTCAAGTCTATCTTGTATTATTACGAGGATGCATACATTTTAAAATTAATAATTATAGCTTGAATTCTCTACACACTGTGACCCCCCCCCCCCCCCCCCCCCCCCCTCAAACACACACAACCTTCCCGTTCCTTATCTCACTGTCATTAAAATAGTTTCCCAGAGAACAATTGATTATGACTGTGCCAATCTGTCAGTTTGAATTCCAACAGACCAACCCTAACCTTATTCCTTATCCTAACCCGAACCCTTTTCGTAACCTATTCCTATCCCTTACCTACGTTTAACCCTGACCCTAACCCTTAGTTGCCGTAGTGAATTAGCCCAGTAGAGTTATCGATACGCAGTGAAAGCCGGGCTGGTTTATCTTCATTTTCTTGGCAATGTTACCGATACGTAGCGATTGCGGGATGTCCCCCACGATAAATACAACAAAATAACAATTATTCATCTATCACTCAGTTTCTGAGCGCAGATGCCTCATGCTGACATTCTGCGCATAACTACAAAATAGGCCCAGTCTGTCCCTCTTTGGCTTGAGGAAATCTTTATAAGAGTTTTTAGAACACTAAGGCAGAAATATCTAGATGACAGAAAGCCAAGGGAAAAGGTTATAAGCACAGAACTTTTACCAGAAGCTGGGGGAAGGGTGGTGGTGGTGGTAGCTATTTGTATGAAATACCTTACCGGTATCCGCACGTGTGGTGGTGGTGGTGGTGGCGAGACTCAGTTCAGGAAAGCACAATTTTCGAAATTAGTAGTTACAAAAAATTAAAGGGAATTTTAAAACTAAATGAAATTGAAACTGAATTAATTTATGTGAAAAAACACACACACATGCACGCACACGCACGCACGCACGCACACACGCGCACGCACACGCACACGCGCACGCACACACACACACACACACACACACACACACACACACACACACACACACACACACACACACACACACACAGGGAGAGAGAGAGTCATGTTGACACACACATACACACAATTTCTTCAGAAGCCTAGATCCAGTAATTTATAGCCAATCTAGTGATGGATACAGTAACACTACAAACACTATCAGCAAGATCAAACTGCATACAGTGGATACTGCGGTTACCTTAGCAGGAGAAGAACAAATGCACACACGCACGCACACACACACACGCTTAGACACACTCCTACCCACTCACACCCGCGCGCGCGCACAAACGCGCTGGCAACACAACAAACTGAAGTGGCTGCTGTTACTGTTAGTGTTTAGTATTCCTTCCAGTCTTGCGCATGCATTAGATCTAGACTAGTCTATATAACTAAGGCACTGTTACAGTGTTAGAACGACACTTTTCTAGATATAATTGGGTTTAAACCTTCCTATATAACAAGTCTAGACTGAAATGCTCTATATTATACTGCGTAGAACGTCTGTAGCAGCTCTAAATTGTTCACGGTCTTCACTGATCAGACACAAAGTTTAGCCATTAAAAAACCGCACTGATATTCGAACGGAATCTATCCTTTTTTTTTTAACACATCAAGAGTGCTCACACTGCAGTGAAATGCGCTAAGCTGTTGTTACTCATTACATAACTATTTGTAGTCAATTTGATCTATTTCAATCAGACATACTACTGATACTAGACCAGAGAAGAAAATTGTTTCGACGTTTGCAAACACTACTTTGGTAGAATTATCATGACTAGATCTAAATTTCGCACATCGTCATCGAAACAGTTTACTTACTTGCAGATCTTATCCTCATGCTCTCATAGCCTGTGGCTGATTGCTTTGTCAAAATAAAAAACAACATTCCGTTGTCTGCATCTCCAAAAGAAAACAAATGCGACAAAGGGATACACTGCTGCACTGACTGCCAAACAATGGCAGTGCTTGATATTATGGTTTGGGACTCCCAACAAACATGGACGTCTTTTAATTGCTTCCGATGTGAGGGGTCAATCGGGGTCAATCCAGGTGTGTCAAACTGCGTCAAAGTCAGTTTTTACCGTTTTATTAAGAAGCTGTGTCGATTTTTATAAAATTATGGTTAGGGCAGGGGTCGGGTGTATGATAAGAGGTCGTTCAGCCGAATTTGGTGGAAAGTAAACCGTTGACCCCCCCCCCCCCCCCCCCCCACTCTATCAGCCCCCGGCAGAGGGTGCCAAGGCTGACAGGACAATTCAGTGCTGGGAATCGGGGTGGTTCCCTTCTACACTACAGGAAACTGTTTGAGCGATCGACAAATAATTTTTTTTATATTTTTAAATAGAAAAACGAATTAGGGTAGGCTACGCGAGCACATCAAATGATTCAGAGCAAATACCTCATCATTTGTTGAGCGTCAATAAATTAATAGCCCGGCATTCACGGAAAATAGAGTGCCTCTCATGCACAATAGATCAAACCGACTGGAAAATGATGTTTCGAATGGAATGGAGGGAAAATGTGTTATTTTGTCCATTAAGCTCCTACCTTGCTAATGGTCCATACGTGTGTCCACATGGCGTCAGTCAGTAATATTGGGGCCTGTTTGTTCGGGTAGGTACCGATTCGCCATTTACCATCTCGCCACATGGCCGGGAACGCCCCTTTTTGGGTGATTAGATAGGCTTAAGCCTGAGTGCTGTCACGATGAAGGTGGAAGATCAAACGAAGAAGAAGAAGAAGAAGAAAGCAGGGCTAGGCCTATTTCGCCATATTTACTGAACTCCTTCACTTCAATCCATTTCTCGCATTCCGAGTAAAACGTCATACCGGGGGATTCTGACATACGCGCACGCACGCACGCACTGACGCACGCACGCACATGCGCACGCACGCGCACGCACACGCACGCACACACACACACACACACACACACACACACACACACACACACACTGCGACATATTATATATTACTTTTGTCTCTCTCCCTCCTTCCATCTTCTTCTCATCCCGTTCCACCCCACCCCCCCCCCCCCACCCCACCCCCACCCCAACCATCCCATCTACACTGGTAATGGTTAATTGAACACACACAAAATATGGGGGGGGGGGGGGGGAAACCTAACAATCCTCCCCGTCTCTCCCTCCTTCTACACACACACACACACACACACACACACACACATCACACACATACATACACACACACACACACACAGCACAACGCACACACACACACACACACACACACGACACAACACACACACACACACACACTGTACAACACAACACAGCACACACAACACACACACACACACACAAACACACACACACACCACAACACACACACACACATCCACACACACACACACACACCACACACACACACACACACATCACACTGACGCGAGCGAGCGCCGCAAAGTGCGCACGCACGCACAATAGATTGGTTTATTTAGTGATTCCTTGAGAATAAACATGCACACAGGCATTCAACAATGAAAATGGCGAAATGACACTTAGTTCATGGTGTAGTTTTTTTTTTTTTTATTTTTCTCTAGACGAGACGGTCGCCGCGCGCATAACTGTGACACCAAAAGGGGTCTAAGGAAAACACTTTAGACAGCGTTTGCGGAAAAAAATATTAAAAAGCTGGTTCATTTTGTTGTTTTATTACTTTAACCAAAACTTTTAATGGACCAATCAACAACTAGAAATTTAATCACACCATGCAAGTCATGTGATAGTTCGCCGAGAGATACTTTGTGAGTGGCCACAAAACGTTTTTGGCAAACGTCTTTGAAAGGGTTTTTTCTTAGTACTGTTTTTGCCGATTTGCGATCACGCTACGTAACGTTAGCCGTTGTAAAACGGACCCTAGAATGTGTCACATGAGAATGATGGCCGATTTAGGAAAATGGCGACGATCCCTGGGAAAATGTCGTCGATCGGGAAGTCCCCGTTTGTTCAGTCTGGATGCCTCGATCTAGGCGTACATAATATAGGCCTATATATGTCCCATTCCTTAACAAAAGACGACATTTCCAACCGGGGGTCCGTGGTGAGAGGGTCTCTCTCTCGCCACGTGATGACACCGATGCAATGGTGGCAGTTGCATTGAAGTCTCGCTGGGTGGCAGCCAGTGGGGAGGGCGACGCTGGATCTCCTCCCTCACCATGGGAGTTGAGCGACTTGCGGACGGGATGGATCGACGGGCAGCAACTTGGACCATCTCTGTAGTAACGCCGATGCCCAGTGGACGTCACTAGAGTGGGAGTTTGGGCGGATACCACTTGTCTACTGGGAGGATCACATCCGCCTGCAGAGACGCCCCCCACCCGCTCGAACTTAGCTGCGTGTCTACCAACGCCGCCTGCGACGGACATCGACTCCCCGGTACGGAGCAGGTCGCCCGGTGGTCCTGAAGACGGCCTTAGGAGGAGGAAGACCATCTACTACAACAGCACCTTGATGCCAACGCCAACGGCAGCGACAAGTTTCATCAGATGCTCGCATCTACGCACGACAAAATTCAACGATGCTAACATCAGCATCACGCACAAGTTCCAAGACTCTGTTTTTTTTTTGGATCGTCCGAGATGTTCCCGCAACCAACAGCGTTATCCGCGATTCCAGGATGCGCAACGTGTTCGAGTCATCAAAAGACGACGCATGCCACGTCATGAACTACAATTCCAGCTTTCCACGGCCTCCATCATCATCATCATCATTTCAACGGGAAGACTATCCAGTCTTCAAGAAGAACGTCCATAAGGATCTACGATCAATTGAACGATAATCTCACTCTCTACACAAAAGACGAAACCGTAATGTTATTTCCCATTGGACAATTGAAAAACCCCAAACAAACCATTGATTGGTCTTGTTGGACTTAAACCCGTGAGTGCGGTGAATGCGAGTATGTCTTAATTGGAACTACGATTTATGAGGCGGCGGCTTTGTCTATTTTTGAATGTTGGGGAACCTCGTATTGTACCTATATGTACCGTTATACGTTTGCTTTTGCGGTCATTGTGAATGTGAAACGTGTCTATATACATTGAAAAATTGATTTTGTATGTGTAATCTTTATTGCTAATTGTTTTTTTATGATGTATATAGTATTTTATCTACATTTAGATAAATATGTACATAGTAGTTCTGTAGACATGCTGTCGATTCATGGTGTGCGTGTAGAAGAAATGCATGCTAGTGTCGCACGTCTTCCCATGTGTGTGTGTGATGTATGCAACACGTGTCGAAGAATTGTGAAGTGATAGTGGGAGTTGGGAGACTATGGACTGGGATGTGAATGTAAGGGGTTTGTTTTTAATATGAATCATTTTAGTGCAATTGTAAAGCGCTTAGAGCTTAAAGGCTCTAAGCGCTACAAAATTTTCTTAATATAAGGTAGTCGTAGCCTTAAGCCATCTCTCTCTGTCTCTCGTGTCTCTCATCTGCTTGTATGTAGTGTACATGTATATGCAGTGTTGCTTGGTTATATATCTATTTTGTTCTCCACCTGTCCCCCCTCCTCCATTGTCGTCTGTCTCTGCTCCGACGCCGTCGCCGCTGTTTCATGTCTCGATCTGTGCTGTCTGTCTTCCCTTTATTTAAGTTTGAGAAATATGTAACTGTTCTTTTTTTGAAGTAAGGGTTATTATGATAAGAGAATACTTACGCAGCAGCAGTTGCACAGCATCAACAGACAAACAATGTAGCATTCAGACGCATGAGCACACAAATCATATAATTCATCAACACATACTTACAAACTCCACATACCACAAACTGACACCCACCCACACAGATACACATCCGCGCGTGCGGCGCCCTGTGACCACTGTGTCACATTTTTTTTTTTTTCACACTCATCTTCTATCCCACCAAACGACGCACGACACCATCGCTCACGAACACACCTCGACAACGCACACGACACCAGTACAGACACCCAACACACACAGTGAAGAGAGACCGTGAGAGATTGATTGATTGAACCTGAGAGACCTCTGCCAGCTACCCCCCCCCTGAGAATTTGACCCCAACGCGAATGAGCGTCTGACCTTTCCCTATGAATTTGGAAGAGATCGCATCGATGTGAATATGCAAGTCCTTGAACGTGGAGATGCTTGCAAGCAGACGCACCGAAGAGAGAGATGTATTGCAGAGATCGGATGAGAAGACACCGGGACGAGAGCAGATGCAGAAGGGAGCGAGATCCAAGAGTAGAAATGAGAGGTAGTGAACTGATAGACCCGAGGGTTAGATGGGGAGTATTATCGCATGACGTACCCGAGAGACGACGACGAGAGTGTTCAGTGTAGAGCAGTCAGTCAACGTGAAGAGTGCGCAATCGACTGAGAGAGAGAGGAGAGGGAGAGAGAGAGAGAGATTCACACATTAGAACAATTAAGACCAAACCTTCGCTGGTCATATTGTGTATGGACTGAATAAAACAATTGGGATCTTCTTCTTCCTGCGTTCCCAGCAACATATGGCTGGGGTATGCATAAGGTACGTATGTGTCCGGTTTGAGGTTTTCACTGGTCTCCCCGCTTCATTCAGCCGACACGTTCTGATTTCGGAGGACAATTGGATCAAAATCAATGAGTGTTATCGTCAGCATTTTTGATTCCTTTGATTACATCATCGTTATTTTTGAGTGCCGCGATGCGACATAGAGACAGTATCACCCGAGGTGATGCCTGTTGGCACCTCCCCTTCCCTGAAGAAGGTTGAGACAGATTCCATGAATATTGTTGGATCTGAATTGCCATTTCGGAAGACTGTAAAGTACCTTGGTGTCTCCCTCGATCAGACCATGTTGATGCAGGAGCAAATATCTAGTGTTTGTTGTGCATCTTTCTTAGAGCTAAGGCGTATCGCCTCCATCAGACCCTTCCTGTCCAGAGATGCTGCTGTCAGACTGATTTTTGCCTTCGTGTTGTCCAGATTGGACTACTGGGCTTCCAGCAGAACAGATTTCGCGCTTACAAAGAGTGCAGAACAGTGCCTGCTCAGCTTGTTCTTGGCTGAGCTCCACTGGGGCTTCCTGTCAAAATTCCGCTGGCAGTTCAAAGATGGGAGACTTTCGCTTTTCGTCACTTTGACAAAACTCTCTTCCTCAGTACCTCTCTTCTTCTCTCTGCACCTACCAAAGCCATCTCACACTCTTCGTTCTTCTTCACAGAAACTTCTTAAAGTTCCTAAGCGGTCCTTGAAATCTTCGGGTGAGAGGGCGTTTAGGGTGTTGGGGTGGGGGTGGGTGTGGGGGGGGGGGGGGGTGTTGAAGGGAGGTGGGTGTTAGTGTGTTGTGTTATGATTATATGCAATGCATCCTCTAATGTATTCATTTTGATAGAGATGTATTATGGTGAGGATACGTAAACCAGTTTGTTAGAAATGTTTGTACGAATGGTGAGTGAAAAGCGCATTGAGTTGCTTAGCAAGATATGCGCTATATAAGCATTATTAATTATTATTATTATTTATAGTTAAAAGAAAGCAGGCGCCAATATTTTGTTATTGAGACTCACCGCGTGACAACAATAAAAGGCCTGTCGACTAGAACATAATATCATAAAGACTCTAGAGGCCTAGAAGCGTGTTTTCAGATTAGCATTCTGAAATTGAGTCACAACAAACAGATTTACCCGTATATCGGCCACTGCAAATAACAACCTTTTGCAAGAGTGAATGCCCTTGATGGGTGGGGAAAAGATGCTAGGGGGGGGGTTGAGTACTGACCAAACAAGGGAAATAACTCTCACAAATAACCCTATTTGAAGCCACTGAATGGCTGATTTTTGCAAGAGTGAATGCCCTTTTGGATAATGACCAACAAGGGCTTAACTCTTGCCGTCAGGGGCGTTACTAACCCTAGTTGCAGTGGCCATTAATTATATGTGGTAGGGAAAACTGGGTAAGAGAACTGCCATCACGTTTATGTCATAGCTCAAGGGCACGCGTGATTATAAAAAATACCATTGCAGAGGGCAAGCCATATAATAAATGAACTTCCAATAGGAGATGGGTTGCTTTTTTCACCACTTATACCCCTCCCTAACACCCCCAACACCCCGCCCCCAACCCCCAACCCCAACACCACCCACACCCCCACACACCACCCCACGCCTTTCCTCATACCATTTCTGTCTCTTGTTTCTAAGAGTCACTAGATAAACCCATGCTCCGCACGGCAGCATGAAGCATCTGCGGTGTTTTTATTTGTTTTTTTTTCCAAAATAGTGTTTTTTGGGAAAAAAAAAATAGTAACCTTGTTTTTCCCACACCCCCCTTGGAAAACAAAAAAAAGGTGCGAAAAAAAACAAAAAAAAAATTCGACAAAAAGGGAAAGAAAAAAAAAAAAAGAAGAAGAAGAAGATAAAAAAAGAAGACCTGGTTATATGTAAATAATGAAGAAAAGAATACCTAAAAAATATGTGGTGGTGCCCCCTCCTTCCGCCCCACAGTCCCCTCTCCTTTAAAAAAGATGATGACCCCCCCCCTCCCCCTCCAAAAAAGAACCAAATGTGGCGAAGGGACCGACCTCGAACCCGCGACCACGGACGTGTGTATAGGGCGTGCCGCGACCTACTGATTTGCGGAGTGCATGCTTGTTCTCGCGTTATGCACCTTTCAAACAAATATGGTTAGTACAAACATCAAATTCCAGAACGTAGAGGAACTATTTGTAAAAAGCCCTACTCGCCTCCCTCTTCTCT
>JAGGCT020004253.1:0-54083 GCA_017654935.2 Phymorhynchus buccinoides | reverse complement strand
CTTTCAGGATGTCTGAAGTTTCAGCATTTTTTCTTTATTGCCTGGAGCCGGCATCCGCTGGATTATGAGAATTTGAGAAGATGCATTTTGCTGGTTATAGAGGTCATGAAGTTTAACCAGAAGTGAAAGTGCAACGAGAGCCTGTCAATTACATTGGAAACTGTTGTTTCCCTTCAGCTTCAGGGGGCATTGCCCCCCGGAACCCCCAGGAGGGGCGCTGTCCCTGCACTCCGCTGGGGCCTGGGAGGCCCCTGGACCCCTGCTTTGCAGGATTTTTTAAAATATCACAGGAGCACCCATGAAAAATGATTTGCTCAGAGCAGAATTTTTTAATATGTCTCAATCTGTCTTTTTTTTTTTTTAATCATGAGAATGACTGACTGTAGTCTGTTTATTTGCAGATGGGTAGATGAAAAATGTAAATACAGTGGAACCTCCCTTATAAGACCTTAAAAATATATGAGAGTGAGTCTTATAATGGGAGGTTCCACGGTAACATGTTTGTGCATGCTGTGTGTGTACAATGTAAGATCTTGCTCTGTCCTACAGGTGTCCCACCCCCACCCACCATCCAGAACTCGATCCCACCACCCCCTCCGGTCAACAGCCAGGTGGGCAACATGCCCTGGTCCCTGAACCCCATGCAACAGCAGCAGCAGCAACAGCAGCAGCAGCAGCAGCAGCAGCTGCGGAGGCGACGCAGCAGCAGCAGCAGCATCAGCAGCGGCGGCGACGGCTAGAGCAGCAGCAGCAGCAGGCGGCGGCGACGGCAGCAGCAGGCGCAGCCAGCGGCGGCGCGACGGCAGCAGCAGGAGCAGCAGCAGCGGCGGCAGCGACGGCGCAGCAGGAGCCGCAGCAGCGGCGGCGGCGACTGCTGCGCAGCCGCAACAGCCCCAGCGGCGGCCGGCGGCGGCGACGGCCGGCATGCAGCAGGCTGGCGGCGACGCAGCAGCACAGCAGCAGCGGCGGCGACGGCAGCAGCAGCAGCGGCGGCGCTGCAGCAGCAGCAGCAGCAGCAGTCAGCAGCTTTTTTTTGCAGCAGCAGGCAGCAGCGGCGGCGGCGGACGGCAGCAGCAGATAGCAGCAGCGAGCGGCGGCGGCGGCAGCAGCAGGTCATGCAGCAGCGGCGGTACGGCGACCGTTGAGCAGCAGGCAGAAAGCAGCAGCGGCATGACGGCAGCGCATGCAGCAGCAGAGCAGCAGTTTGGCGGCTTACGCAGCAGCAGGGCAGCAGCGGCGTCAGTGTTCGGCAGCAGCAGCTAGGCATCCAGCAGCACGAAGGCGTTGCTGGTCGAACTTAAGTTAGCAGCAGGGCGGCGACGGCATGCCGCCATTCAGCAGCTATTTCATTCGGCGGCGGCGACTGGCAGGAGCAGGAGGCGCAGCAGCGGCGGCGGGACGCAGCAGCAGGCAAAGCGCGGCACGGCAGGAAGGAGGCAGCAGCAGAAGCGGCGGCGACGGCAGCAGCAGCCAGCAGCGTGCGGCGGCGAAGGCAGCAGCAAAGCGGCGGAGACGGCAGCAAGGCAGCAGCAAGCGGCGGCGACGATCAGCAGCAGCCGCGGCACGGCGATTTCGGTCAGCATGCAGCAGGCTAGCAGCAGCGGCGGCGGCGGACGGCAGCAGCAGCAGCGTTATTCTACGCGCAGCCCTTTTTCTAGACGCATGCAGCACGCAGTATGCGTCGACGGCAGCACAGCGTGCGCGGCGAAAGATAGCAGCAGGCAATTTCCTTTCAGCAGCAGCGGCGGAGATACGTAGCTTTATTCAGACATCGCAGCGATCGGCGGCCGGGACGGCAAACTGCTTGGCAGCAGGTTGCAGCAGCACCTGAAAATTTAATGCGGCGACGGCAGCGCAGCAGTTAGCCAGCAGCGGCGACGGCAGCAGCAGCAGCAGCAGGGTATATTATGTTGTGAGCGACGGCACAAAATCACATCTCAGGAGCGGCAGCGGCAGGCCTTTACGGCAGCAGCTAGAGCAGCTCATAGAGTCGGGACATTTTTACGTTCCTAGCAGCAGCTTTATCGGCGGCTCTCATGGCAGTCAGCAGAGCGGCAGCGGCGGCTTATTTGCATATGACGGCAGTTTGCAAGCAGCTTTTCAGTTTAGCTCTCTTGTGCGGTGAACGGGCGTGAATGGCACAGCAGCAGCACAGAGCAGCGGCGGCTAGAACGGACGGCAGCAGCACGAATTCCACGCAGCCATCGGCGGCGGAGACATTTTGCAGCTAGGAGCATGGCCGTCAGCTGCGGCGACGGCAGCCCAGGAGCCAGCAGCATATTACGACGGCAGCAGCAGGAGCATGCAGCAGCTGCTAAGCCGATTGGTTTGCAAGATATGAATTCAGCAGCATTAGCGGCCGAAGGCAGCACAGACAGCAGCAGCGGCGGAGACGGCAGACGAGCAGGAGTAGCAGCCATTGACTAATGAACGCGAGCAGCAGCAGCATTTTTTGCGAAAGATGGGACGGCAGAGAGCAGGAAGTGATGAGTATCGGAGTGTATGCTGACCTATTTCGAATGACTAGTCGAATCAGCAGTTTGCGAATACACTTTGGCTGAATTTTGATTTTTTTTGTGGAGCCATGCATCAGTTTGCCCCATAACATCTTGGAATTCCTTTTGCAAATCAGACAGACATCTCGGCAACACATTCAAAGCAAAAAAACACACAAAATCTGGTAGGGTATATTTTATTTTATTATTTTTCCGACGCTACCCCGCCTTTTGTACGGAGTGACGTCCCTTGGGTTAGGATTTCAGAGGTGATTGAGAGCACAGAGCGTCAGGCACAAGAGGGTTAAAGCAATAAATTTGTGTATCAGTAAGAACTGAAACGAAAAGTGGAAAGATAAATGTGAAATAATAGAACCATCTATAGAGGGATAATATCTCGAGTAGATCAAGCCATCAGGAAAGCCATTGGGAACAATTAAAACCTTAATTAGATAGGGAACATGTGACGAAGATGGCATTTTGCTTTGGAAAACTAGTTTCTGAACACACCCAGTCGACTAAATGCGACATTTTGTACAAACATTGGGCAGTGTCTATGTGTATTTAAAATTTTTTTATTCTCCTTGTGTTTGAACTTCTAGATTTTTTAGCGTGACTTTTTTTTAGTTTTTTCATTGTGATTAATTTTGAGTTCACATATCAAATTTTATGATTTTATCATTAAAAAAAAGATTCACAGCTGGTGTGGAAATTATGAGGGTGCTGTACATTTGTGTTTTGCGTGAGAGAAAAACAACTTTATTTCATCACATTTATTTGTATTGGTGCACTAGATGTTGAAGAGGCCATAGAGTGTTGCTATCCATTAAGCTGGAATTCTATATGCGCAATTTTAAAGGCAAAAATCAACAGCGATAATCGTCCGTGATTAAATTTTATCGCCACCAACAATAAAGTCATTCTGTACACCCATAGGCACAATAATCGCAAGCAGTCAGTCGAAAATCGCTCACGATTTTATTTTATCGCTTGGTGAAGTGAAAAAATATTTTTGTTGCCGTCGAAAATAGTCTGAAAGTGGGCGGAGCTAAAACATCACGCCATTTTTTCAGCCAGCATGGCTTCCAAAAGCGTGGAGAAACTTGTGGTACTGGTGAAAAACGTTGCTTGCAGTTCCGTTGGCGCGATCGGTTTTGTTTTTTTAGCGCGATATTTGAATAGTGCCATCAAAATTCATTGGTGATTTTAGCTTTGAGGGAATTGCACGAAACTTTTTTCGTCACTGTTGAAAGTGGCGGGCAATTTAAGCCAACGAAAATAGCGCATATGGAATTCCAGCTTTAGGTTGAGTTTTAAAATGTCCTCATCATCATAGTCATGGAGACTGAGGGTGAGCCAAGATTCTATTTATCTACCAAGGAAGATAGGTGTCTTAAAACTAGCATTCTTGATTCATTTCATCTTCAGCAAAGCATAGAAGTGGTGTACTATATGCAGTTCTTCATCCACCAAAGCTGTTGTTCCATGCTGTCTCATTCAGTAGCCTTAGCAGCGCTGTCCGGTGTCCGAGGGTGTCCTCAGAAGATGTTCCTGTTGTCAGATAGCGTAGGGTCTGGTGTTGAGAGTGACGGGCGTGTGCCTGGTGGCTGTTGCAGGTGGCAGCGTGGCCATGGTTCCGCCCCCTCCGGTGCAGCCCCCGCAGACTACCAGCACCGCTTGGCAAACCAACCCCATGGGCCTGGCTCCCCCACCGCCCTGGCAGCAGCAGCCGCAAGGGGCCCCCCCGCCTCCCGTGCCCCCTCCTCCCCCCGCCACTCAGGGCCAGCAAGGGTTCAGCCAGGTGCCTCCCCCACCCCCTCCGGGGGGCTTTGAGATGGGCGCTGTCAATCCTATGATGGTCGTCCCTCCACCTCCACCTCCTTCCAGTTGAAAGCATTCGCAGTCAATCGCTGAACACTTTGAACAATTACATCGTACAGTGAACAGCCTGAACTTGGTTTTACATTCTTAGCTGCCTGTCTACTTTTCTGTTGTGCCCTTAACCCCAGGATCATTTGTTCTCTTAACCCCTTCCCTGCCTGCTACCAGATAGTCTTGTAGTGTATGATGTCACAACTTTTGATGTCATAGTCCTAGGATGATGGTTTTTGGCTTAGATAAGACTGGAAAGATATATCCCTAGACCATTTTCTCAGATTGAGTCTAACACAGTTTTAAACTTTATAAGAAAATCGACAATTTCGCAGTTTTCCTGTGGCAGTGAAGGGTTAATATTTTGTAAACCTCCAAGATAATTTTGTTTTAAAAGGTGTGCATTATTTTGTTAGGCCTTGTGCTAGTAATGAGGCTTTATACTGCTGCTTGCCGACACGAAAGGGTGATAATTTTAGGCCCGAACTGCTGATGCCCCCTGGTGACGAGTCAGGAGCAGTGGTTATATGCTTCTTGTTCCTGACAGGCAAGGGCGATAATCTTAAGTAGGGGGCGTTTGCATCTCAGGTCAAGAGACGGGGGCAGAGAATTTTTGGTATAAAGCCTCATTTGGGTTGTGCATTTCTGAAATGATTGCAGAGTTCTTAAATTGTCAAAATAGGATAGTGCTACAGAATTGGTTTTGTATCTTAATTTCCTGTTTGTTATATATATGGCAGCTTGCTGAGGAACACTTGAAATCAAGTACATACTGCAGGAGAATTACTTAATTTGTTACTGTTTTGTTTTGTAGGTGTAGAAGTCTCATTTGTGTTGCCTATTTGGATGAGTTAGTATGATATATTTTAACAACAGAGTTCGTTTAATTTCAGTTGCGTTTATGAAACTTTTGGTTTTAGGTTCCCTTTGACACCTGCACATGCAATTTCAATTCTATTGAATTTTAAAAAGCCACTGAAACAGTGACAAGTGAATCTACAGGGGTCACGCTAGTGTTTTTGAAAACGTGTTTTGCTTACGCGACGTCGGGGGGGAAATGCGTAAGGGAAGCAAAAGATCGCATCAAAGAACAAAATGAAAAATATAAGCTAAAAACAATGAAAACAAGACCAGCTACAAAAACATGTATTTTTATTCACTAACCAGTCATTTTCGGCAATCATGGCGATCCTCAAAGTCGACACGAGCCCTGTTGATCACCCCAATGCGCTTACAGTGATTTTCCCGCCACACTGCACTGCGCCTACGTCACAGCAGTACTGGACAGAATCTGGATAACTAATGAAAGAGAAAGGATGGGATACTTACCTCCTCTGAAAGCAGTGGCACTTTTCTATAGTCTGTTCCAATGTTTGGTGTAGCAGAACCACTATACGTTTAGGGACCGTAGGACTTCTAAGGTATGATTCACCGTCTAGACTCGCATGCGATTTTGAGCGGACGTCATTTTGCGTACGGATTACGCGTAAACGCCGTAAAAATGCGTCGGTGATTTTTAAAATGCGTCAAATACGCAAGAAACATGTGTTAGCGCGACCCCTGGATCTAGAAATATAAAGAATGAGTTAATACTGAATATACATACTGACAGTATCTCCTCTGGTTGTTGCTTTCTGACGGCCTAATATAGATTCGCTCCCCTTGGACTGCTGATTTCATATTCTGCGACCTGACAAACCAGGATGTGGCTGCGAGTTGGACTCGGAATGAGCGGCAACACGACTGTACAACACAGAAGATATGACAGCCAACAAAAAAAAAGTAAAAGTATATGCATTCCGAACAAATAAAGTAAGGTGTCTGGAATACTTCTGAACTAAAATCAGCAAATTGCCTGAGTTGTGTTTTGTTTAGTATGAGGGACAGAAAAATTCTAGTTGTAAGAGCTATTTTATTTTTTAATGATTCAAGGGCAAAGATTTCCCGAACATGGTAAGGATGAAACTAAATGGGAGGAGAAAAATGCTCATAAAATTGATATACATGGGTGCAACTCTTTCAGTTTCACACTGATTTCAGTTTTTAATTTTTTACCAGAAACTGAACTTCAGACAAAAAAATTTGTTGTTCTGTCCTGGAAGTCTCTCTCTGGGTATCTTAAACACAGCATGATGATGCCATTATTGTTTTCAAAAGCAATGTAATCATTTCACAAGGCTTATCGGACTCAAACTGTCTCTGTCCATCATTTTAACTGTCTGTCTGTCTCATTATCTCTCTCTCTCTCTTTGCGTTGCCCCCCTGAATCCTCCAACAGGGCTCTGCCCCTGTACCCCGCTGGGGCCCTGGGCGGCCCCTGGACCCCTACCTTTCAGGGTTTTTTTCATTTTGGGGAATTGCACCCATGAGTATGTGTGAAACAGGATTCTGTCATCTCTAAGTAATGTAGAAAATACAATGACCATGGCAAATGTGAGCTTTATTTCTACCCCCTCTCCCTCCTAATAAACGTTTGTTGGAATGATCAGCACATTGATTGCCTTTGAGAGAAGTCAAGAAGTGGAATCGCTCTGGAAAAGTAGGAAAAGACAAAGCACAGTAATAGATTGGGCTAATGTTAAGATCAGCTCCCTCACCTGTTCCAGGGTGAAGTTGGCCAATCAGCTCCCTCCAATTTACCTTTTCCGTTAAGCTGATTGGCCAACTTCACCCTGGAACAGCGGAGGGAGCTGATCTTAACATTTGCCATAGATTGGTATTAACTGTCGCTCTCTCTCTCTCTCTCTCTCTCTCTCTCGTCTTGTATGAGATTTTTTATGTTGTATCTGTTTTTTTGCTTTTCAATAGTTATAGTTTATTATTTTGTGGGTTGTTTTTTTCTTTCTACTTCTATGTGCAAAGTCATGTTCTGACACACTGGCAACATTTTTTGCTCTGCTGTCTTAGCTTTTTCCTTTAAAAAAAAAAAGACTCATACTAGTCATAGAAAAAGCATCTTGAATTAGGTCCTAATAGGGATGGGTAATAGCATAGCATATGGATGATGATAATACCGTTGTATCAATAGTCGTGATGAAAAGCCATGACCACAGTACATAAAATTGCCAGTATTAAAGACCCCCTGACCCGAAGAATTTTCTTTCTAAAAATGCATAGAGATCACTGAAAAAAATCGTTCTGCATAAACCGCACCACGCAGTTTCCTTTGGTTACCCACAAATCGAGCATCAAAGGTGGTCATGTTTACCTGGATTTTGGGGGGCCAGGTGTGACTCCCATATTCCCCCAAATTCAAAATGATACAGCACTTTGAAGAGCAGCCTCGTTTTGAATTTGGGTGAATTTGTATGTGGGTCACACCTGGCCAGAAAAAAATCAAGGGACTTAATTTTTTGCTGGGTCAGTGTGTCTTTAAAGTACATAGTTTGATACCAAGTCATCGCATTTACTCTTTAAAAAAAATTAAAAATACTAATCAGTGTTGTTTGTTGTGATAATTATACACATAGCAAGGAAAATATCCCCCCCCACCCCCCTCTCCCACAATGTGTGAAATGGTCCAGTTGTCTGATAATTAAGCTAAACACTAATCACGCATGACAATGTAACAAGGCGAGGAAGAGCAAGCAGAAGACGAGAAAGAGGCTGGATGGATGGAGTCTGCCCTTTGCATTCTGGTGAAAGCTCACAGGTAACGGAGACAGCAGAGAGTTGTTGCAGTCATCGACGGTTACTCCCAAACATGGTAAAGGGATTCTCATATATGGAAGTTCAGTTTAACGTCGCGTATCGGCTTTCGCCATGTACGACGGGCTGAACAAACCAACCAGGGTATAAACAAAAATTTATGTTCCTGAATCACTGTCTTAGCCAAAAGGCCGAGAAGCGATCAGAATAAGTCCTTCAAAAATCATATATGCAGCGAGGCAAGGCTTTTATAGGAAACAATATTCTTACGTTTTCATTCTGATTTTCATATACAGTGGAGTCCGGGTAAAACGAATTTTAACGGAACACAGACTCGGTTCGTTGTATCAGGATTTCGTTGTACATACATGTACAATGTATGTTGAAAGCTTTTGTCTGTGTTTTTTTAATAAAATGTTTTAAAATATAAATTCCATAGGTACACTACATCATCTGTGAATCATGTACAATAACAGAAATGATTAAATGGCTTATGAGAAGAAAATATCCCATGATATTCCTTGTTGAGATAAATATTCTTCCTATGCATTTTCATTTATGTTGCTCTATCCACAGGCTGTGGATGAGGGAGTTAATAATAGAAAACAATGTTGACAGTGGTAGAAAGTTTTACTCAATGGAGTCATGTCGGAGACATCATTCCGACACTGTTCCCATCCTTTGGAGTCACGTTGGAGTATTTTTTCCAGACAGACTTTTACCGTCTAACCCAATAAAAGGGAAGTAACTCACTGTTCCTATTAATCCTGAGGCCTTCCCCTTGTTGATTCCCTTAGACTCCAGTGTGTCATATTTTTTGTTTTTTGCTTCTATAAATTGAACTAATCATTATCTTTGAAATTGTTTCATTCAATATGGTGGTGGCCATATAGCTCACGTTATTCAAACATTAAATAAACAAACATCTTTATAGTTTGTATTATGCTTTTTACAATTTGTTTTAATTTATATACTAAGCCAAGTCTATCAAAACTCGAGTGGCTTTGTGATACTAGATCAAGATCACAACAAAGTGGTCAGCCCGTCGAGTAGAAAGTTGTTTTCCAGACAGAGCGCATTTCGTCAGATTATTTACATCGTGAAATATGTGCGGCTCACTTGTTGAAAGTAAGAAGTCTCCAAAAATATAATGATTTATTTTTCACTTGGTACATGTTGCAGGGGTGCATGTGGGTCTACCTGAAGCCTGAATTCAGGCAATTTGATGCTGGTTCAGGCAGTGGTCTGCCTGAAGATAGGGCTCTTCTCATGCTCTTTTTGCTCTTAAATTGACCATTATAGCAAGGTTTATGATGGGAAGTTCAGGCAAACTCTTTGGTCACCGCATGCACCCATGTTGCATGTTTGTATGATGTGCATTTGATTTTTGGCAACTTTTTGAAAATGACCAAAAATAATGCAATCTGAGGGAGAAACTACGTCATTTTGCTGTGACTCAATTGAGTTAATCTTTGTGATTAATCATAAAATATGATAATGGCTCAATTTACCTGTTGATTTGCTGCTTGAAGTGAGTAGTTAGTGGTGGTGGTAGTATATTTGATTTCAGTTGAGCTTGCTTCATAGCTGATTTTTAAGTTCATGTGTGTGTGTGATAGAGAGATATTTGAGAACTTGCCTGACCATTTCATCTTTGTATTATATTAACTGTTTATATAAATACATAAAAGAGGACTGCAAAGTGCAACATCAGATGTTTAGTTTTTATCGCTGAATCCTATTGATTACTGTCTACAACTAGGCCTATGTGTGGATCAAGATAAAATCAACATATGTGGTGTCTCAGTGAAAAATATTTGTTTCTGTCTTCATGTCAATCCTTATTCATAAATTAGTAGAGTTACATTGACCGTTCGAGTTGATATTCTCTAATTTCTTGATCTAACAGGTCTTGAATATTCTCTCTCCATTTTGCCAACATTGTGTGCATGTGTATTTTGATTTGTTTTGTTTTGAAAATACTTTGTGTTTTAACATCTGAATGAGCAATTCGTTTTGTAATCACTTAAGCTCTAACAACAATAAAAAGAAAAGTAAAGCATTAGTCTTCTTTTTTTGTTTGTTTAGATATTTTGTGTTGAATTGAACATTCAAAGCAGTGGTGTGTGTAGAAGTGTCTCATAAAGAATCAATTCATACCCCTTCAATGCTTCCCCTTTATTATTGCGCGATTTATCATTCCTGATTAAACAGAATGTACCCCTGTCAGTGTCTTTTTCTCTTGTTGTTTTCTGTTCCCTCCCACTGATCCGTTTGAAACCACCCTCAGGTTCTGTTGTTTGGCAAGGAAGAAATGAACTGGCCGTCTTTTGAAGCATTAAAAGGTTTTACAAACAATATGGCTTTTGATTGTGGTGGTTTTTGTGTGCTTTTGTGTTTGTTTCTTGCTTTCACGTGTGGAAGACTATATTGTACCCACATGTCGTCATATCCGGCCACAAGGAGCGCCATATTATGGGAGACCGCCATCTTAGTCAGTAACTTTGTTTGAAAAATGCCAGATCGATGCTGCGTATTTGGCTGTTCCAATTCGAATTTTATCTAAACTGTATTTATAACATCTGGATGTTTTCTTTACACATTTAGATAACATTTTCACTTTGTTTACACACAAATAAGGACTAAGATGGCGACACTTCCGTTGGAAGGGTCGAGATGTGCACGCAGGTGGGGGGGAGCCATACACTGTGAAAACTTCTGGCAACTGCAAAGAGCCTTGTCGGCTTGATGTGGAATGACTTGCTTAAAACTTCTGGATTACTTAACATTAATTAGTTATGCATCCCAGAGCATAAGTTATTTCTTACCTCTGTCTCAGATACTGTTCTTGCTTTCTTAAGTTATCTTTTATTCTGTCTGTTATAAAAAAGGTTATGAACAGGGTTTTTTGTAAAGTAAAGCGGAAGTTTAACAATCATTTTACTTTACTTCAAAATTATTCCAGTAAATTTTGGAGACAAATCTAAAGCGGATTCTAGAAGCTTGATTTTTGTTGTTCACATTACATAACATTGTTAGTCTTTCAGATACATGGCTTTTGTTCTTAGTTTAGCAACTGGAACCAGGGCAGCTGGGCTTGAACAGCTGGATGGCTAGCTGTGAACAAAAATGTTCCAAGTCTAAACTACTGAACTGATTATATAACTACTGAACTAAAATGTGAACATTTCTAAAATTGCCCTCAGTGTACCAAGGATGGTGCCTGTTGTGTCAGTTTACTTGAGCATCCAGTCAAATATTAACAGAAAAATAGGCCATAAAAATAGAAAAAGGGTCCAAGTCGAGTCTTTTTGCATCTCTGCTACACTCCAACCATCGTGCATGAGACAAAGCTGGTCTCCTGATTCAGCAAGACCACAAGTTCCAGTTGTTACATCATCAAAACCTCTGGTATAAGTGCAGACATGATAACTCTATCGACTAAAACTAATTGACACACTGAACACAAACAAGTCGCATGCTCAATGGCTGCTTGGCTCTCTTTCATGAACATTTTGATCAATTATTGTAGGTTAGGATTATTCCATTTAATTAATTTTCATGTTTTAGGATCATAATGTACATACTCTGTAATATGTGACCCCCAAAAATGTCGCAGATTTCCCCCCTTCATATCCAGACTACTGAGTGCCCCCTCCCAATTAGTTTAACCCTTTCATCGCCAGTCGCCTCTTGGCACCACAATGATTTAACACCCATGTCACTAAAAGGCATCAAACGAGGGTCTGGTATCTAATGACCTTATGTTCTTAATTTTGGGAGGTAAGGACAGGCCCTATTTTATGCATGTCATAGAGGAATCCCCAATATTGCAGACGAAATCTTTTCTCTACCCGGGTAAGTTTAATGGTAAATTTTGACTAAGGAATGGTTAGCGTTGAAAGGGTTAAGACCTTTTTTTTCTTTTTTCTGTCTTTTCACTGTATTATCATATTGGGGTGAGGAGTCTTTCTTTCAGTTTTTCATGCTGACTTGTGGTTGAGAGCACTACCAAGAACGATGCAGTGGTGAGACACTTTCTGTAAGGTGTTTCTATTTCTGGAATTGTGCGAAGGAGTGATGATAGGTGACTGAAAAGAGCAATCATCCAACATCAGCTTGAGTTTGTGAAATTCAGGCTGCTCCCACCCGGAGAGCATGTTGCAGATTTTGCAGCCCCTTCCATAACGTGCCCGCAATTAATGGGCCAATTTCTTGGCACTTTCGGTTGAAATTTGAAAGCGGTTGGTCCCCCCAAAACAACAAAAATGTGTGCGCATGCCAGTGACTGAAGGGGAAGAGCGGAGGGGTAAATTGTTACCAATAGGAATTGTTCGGAAATAATTAAGGGGAGTCATTGCATGGTGTGTGGGAGTGATCTTGCCTAATTAAATCGGTCAAACAGGGGAAGTTACTCTACCATCAGGTAGATCCCCAGCTCTCGACTCGTGTGTATCACTTAAAACACTGTGCGTCATTCTAAAATTGATGTCATTTATATTTTTACGTCACAAAATGTAACTCTCACACCACACCCATATAATTAATTTATTCTCCGCTATCTTGCTCACTCATCATGCAACCCACCACCACTTCCGCCTTTTTTTTTCCTTCCTTTTCTTTTCTCCCCCCCCCCCCCCTCTCTCTCTGAACCTATTGTGTTCTACCCTTTCAATTTTGCATGCATATATGAATCCATTGGTCAGGTCAGGTCAGGTCAGGTCAGGTCAGGTAGATAAAGACGACTAGGCCTCGCGGCCTCTCAAGCGTCTTTTCTTTTTTTTCCCCCTTTTTTGGGGGGTTGGCACAGCTGTGACGGTTTTGGTAGACTATTCGTCATACTGGTATTTTAATTTACCAAGGTTTGGGTCTTTGTCCAGGAGGTTTTTGAATTTGTTAGTATCAGGTGCAAGTTTTGTCTGAGCAGGAAGTGCGTTCCAATAGTTAGTCACTCTGTTACTGAAAAAGTGTCTCCTGATGTTAGTTCTACTATACTGTGTTAGTATTTTTAATTCATGATTTCTAGTCTTGGAAAAATTTGAAATCTGAAACAAACTTTTGTTAGTATTGTCAGGACCATTAAGAATTTTATATACATTAATTAGGTCACCACGAATTCTTCTGTATTTCAAGGATGGTAGATCAAGTTTGTGTAGCCTTTCACTATAATCCGAATTCTTAAAGACCTTCTCTAGCAGAGCAGCAAATTCGGCTGAACGACCTCTTATCATACACAGGACCCCTGCCCTAACCATAATTTTATAAAAATCGACACAGCTTCTTAATAAAACGGTAAAAACTGACTTTGACGCAGTTTGACACACCTGGATTGACCCCGATTGACCCCTCACATCGGAAGCAATTAAAAGACGTCCATGTTTGTTGGGAGTCCCAAACCATAATATCAAGCACTGCCATTGTTTAGCAGTCAGTGCAGCAGTGTATCCCTTTGTCGCATTTGTTTTCTTTTGGAGATGCAGACAACGGAATGTTGTTTTTTATTTTGACAAAGCAATCAGCCACAGGCTATGAGAGCATGAGGATAAGATCTGCAAGTAAGTAAACTGTTTTGATGACGATGTGCGAAATTTAGATCTAGTCATGATAATTCTACCAAAGTAGTGTTTGCAAACGTCGAAACAATCTTCTTCTCTGGTCTAGTTTAATCAGTAGTATGTCTGATTGAAATAGATCGAATTGACTACAAATAGTTATGTAATGAGTAACAACAGCTTAGCGCATTTCACTGCAGTGTGAGCACTCTTGATGTGTTAAGAAAAAATGGATAGATTCCGTTCGAATATCAGTGCGTTTTTTCAATGGCTAAACTTTGTGTCTGATCAGTGAAGACAGTGAACAGTTTAGAGCTGCTACAGACGGTCTACGCAGTATAATATAGAGCATTTCAGTCTAGACTTGTTATATAGGAAGGTTTAACCCAATTATATCTAGAAAAGTGTCGTTCTAACACTGTAACAGTGCCTTAGTTATATAGACTAGTCTAGATCTAATGCATGCGCAAGACTGGAAGGAATACTAAACACTAACAGTAACAGCAGCCACTTCAGTTTGTTGTGTTGCCAGCGCGTTTGTGCGCGCGCGCGGGTGTGAGTGGGTAGGAGTGTGTGGGTGTGTCTGAGCGTGTGTGTGTGTGTGTGTGTGTGCGTGCGTGTGTGCATTTGTTCTTCTCCTGCTAAGGTAACCGCAGTATCCACTGTATGCAGTTTGATCTTGCTGATAGTGTTTGTAGTGTTACTGTATCCATCACTCGATTGGCTATAAATTACTGGATCTAGGCTTCTGAAGAAATTGTGTGTATGTGTGTGTCAACATGACTCTCTCTCTCACTGTGTGTGTGTGTGTGTGTGTGTGTGTGTGTGTGTGTGTGTGTGTGTGTGTGTGTGTGTGTGTGTGTGTGCGCGCGCGTGCGCGTGCGTGCGTGTGCGTGCATGTGTGTGTGTTTTTTCACATAAATTAATTCAGTTTCAATTTCATTTAGTTTTAAAATTCCCTTTAATTTTTTGTAACTACTAATTTCGAAAATTGTGCTTTCCTGAACTGAGTCTCGCCACCACCACCACCACCACACGTGCGGATACCGGTAAGGTATTTCATACAAATAGCTACCACCACCACCACCACCCTTCCCCCAGCTTCTGGTAAAAGTTATGTGCTTATAACCTTTTCCCTTGGCTTTCTGTCATCTAGATATTTCTGCCTTAGTGTTCTAAAAACTCTTATAAAGATTTCCTCAAGCCAAAGAGGGACAGACTGGGCCTATTTTGTAGTTATGGCAGCATGAGGCATCTGCGCTCAGAAACTGAGTGATAGATGAATAATTGTTATTTTGTTGTATTTATCGTGGGGGACATCCCGCAATCGCTACGTATCGGTAACATTGCCAAGAAAATGAAGATAAACCAGCCCGGCTTTCACTGCGTATCGATAACTCTACTGGGCTAATTCACTACGGCAACTAAGGGTTAGGGTCAGGGTTAAACGTAGGTAAGGGATAGGAATAGGTTACGAAAAGGGTTCGGGTTAGGATAAGGAAGAAGCAGGTTAGGGTTGGTCTGTTGGAATTCAAACTGACACATTGGCACAGTCATAATCAATTGTTCTCTATGCGTCGTAGTGATGACAGCGCTACGCACCGTGTTCAGGCCTACCTTTCCTATTTTGTTGGGAAACTATTTTAATGACAGTGAGATAAGGAACGGGAAGGTTGTGTGTGTTTGAAGGGGGGGGGGGGGGGGGGGGGGGGGGGGGGGGGGGGGGGGGGGGGGGGGGGGGGGGGGTCACAGTGTGTAGAGAATTCAAGCTATAATTATTAATTTTAAAATGTATCCATCCTCGTAATAATACAAGATAGACTTGAATTGTTTTATAACTCAATATTTAGCTCATAGAATCGATGACATCAGAGCCACTTAACAATAGCTTTCAGAAATATCATTAGTTACTTAGAAGCATGAAACGTGTCTTGGACTTTTACACATAATATTAATTTGAATAATACACATGCGCGCGCGCGCGTGTGTGTGTGCGTGTGTGCGCGCGCGCGCGCGCGCGCGCGCGCGCGCGCGCGTGCGCGTGTGTGTGTGTGTGTGTGTGTGTGTAGACTGGATCTAGGTAGACTGAATCTAGCTATAAGTTGTTTGTTTCATATATGGGAGTAAACCGTCAAAATAAAATAGCGAATGCTAAAGTGTGTTACTTCCCCTGTATATTCATAAACATGAGCACCCATATATGTACACACAATGTAAATGAAGATGAATCAGTCACTCTTTCAGGAAGCTGCCCGGCATCATCACACACAAGGCGCTGGAATGGAACCCTCAGGGCAAGCGACCAAAGACAACGTGGAAGTGGTACTGTAAGGAAGAAATGAAGTTCAGTTTGTCCTGGGGGAACTCGAGAAAGCTGCCCCAAACCGAATCTGCTGGAGAACTGTTGCTGAGGGCCCATGCTCCACAATGAATCCAAGGAAATAAGTCAGGTAAATGAAGCCATATACTCATGCACAAGCACATGCGTGTGCGCGCGCACACCGGCACACACACAGACACACACACACACGCACACATGTACATACACACACACACACACACTCACGCACGCACGCACGCACACACACGCGCGCACACACGCACACGCACGCACACACACACACACACCTCTTTATAGTATTATGAATAAAACAAGGTACATGTCAATTATGTCACATTATCCATGCCCAATAACACACATGTGAACTCCTGACAAATGCAACCTGCTGCTACTGTTTGTACAATATTAAATGGTCTATTTTAGTGACTTTCATATCACTTGATCAATGGAAAACATCAGCCATTGCTTTGTTGGAGTGAGTGGTTACAGTGCAGCCTCCCTTATAAGACCTCTCATTATAAGACTCCCTCCCATATAAGACCTACTTCTCTGAGACATTGCCCTTCTTTGTAAGTATTAAAATTACCTCCCTTATAAGACCTCATTTTGGTTGATTATTGAAGGTCTTATGAGGGAGGTTCCACTGTATTAGGAATTTGCAGAATATTTATATTAATCATGTTAAGTAATATGGATTGATTCATTGTATTAATATATTGTATTCTTTAGTTATAAGTATATTAATAAATTCTGTCTTTTCAATGCACTTATGCATTGTCAATGATTTGACATTGTCATTGTCATAATAATGTTGTTTAGACATTTGATTAGCATGTATCTCATATATATGTGTAAAAATCAAAATAATTTTACACCAAAATATATGACTTATTGTTATTATTAAACTGTTGTGATGTGTGTTATATGACTGAATATATAGAAGACGTATATAGAAGACGTATTATAATAAGGCTTTATACTGAAAAATGTCTTCCCTTGTCTTGTGCAATGTAGTGTGTGCGCCACCTACATAAAATTATTGCTTTTTTCTGACACGAAGTAAAAGTATGCACTCTGCCCCTGACTTGTCATTGTGTAGCGTGGTCGATTCAGTCTTAAAATGATCGCCCATTCGTGTCACGAAGAAGCAATATAAAGCCCCATTAACACTTCGTCAGATGATATCAAGAAAACAACTTGTTCTTGGTAGCACTAGTACAGTTTTAGGCGAAGGGCTTTTACATTGACATATTGTGTTCCTGTAATAACAGGTGCCTGTCGTAAATGACTTACTGGTTTTCTTATGGCTTACTAAAATTTACTTACATGTTTGGAATTAACAAATCTCTGTTCTTTATAATAACAGGTGATGTAGCAAACAATAAGCTCCACCACACAGGATAAACAGGAGACTTTCACAGGTGGGGACTATGCATTGTGTTGTTAAGTCAGCGTTTGCAGCTCATACCCACAAAGGAGCGTTTTCTTTAATGTGTTTCTTAGATCATTGTTATGTTACATTTACTGTGGTTATGTACATTTTATTTATTCAACCAGAGTATGGCAGTAAGTCTTTGAATTTTAAAATGCAGGGCATGAAATATTAATCATGCTTTACTTTAATGGACTTTATTATAATTGAAAAAAATGGACATTATTAATCCATACACTTTACTGTCATTGTTCATAACACATACACTGACATTACTAATCCCCACACATTACTGTCATAGCTCATGACACAGACACTGACATTACTAATCCACACCCTTGACTGTCATTGCTCATAACAACACAGACACCGACATTACTAATCCACACACTTTACTGTCATTGTTCATAACAACACAGACACTGACATTACTAATCCACACACTTTACTTTCATTGTTCATAACAACACAGACACTGACATTACTAATCCACACACTTTACTTTCATTGTTCATAACAACACAGACACTGACATTACTAATCCACACACTTTACTTTCATTGCTCATAACAACACATACACTGACATTACTAATCCACACACTTTACTGTCATTGCTCATAACAACACATACACTGACATTACTAATCCATACACTTTACTTTCATTGCTCATAACAACACATACACTGACATTACTAATCCACACACTTTACTGTCATTGCTCATAACAACACAGACACTGACATTACTAATCCACACACTTTACTTTCATTGCTCATAACAACACATACACTGACATTACTAATCCACACACTTTACTTTCATTGCTCATAACACATACACTGACATTACTAATCCACATACTTTACTGTCATAGCTCATAACAACACATACACTGACATTACTAATCCACACACTTTACTGTCATTGCTCATAACAACACATACACTGACATTACTAATCCACACACTTTACTGTCATTGCTCATAACAACACATACACTGACATTACTAATCCACACACTTTACTGTCATAGCTCATAACAACACATACACTGACATTACTAATCCACACACTTTACTGTCATAGCTCATAACAACACATACACTGACATTACTAATCCACACACTTTACTGTCATAGCTCATAACAACACAGACACTGACATTACTAATCCACACACTTTACTGTCATAGCTCATAACAACACAGACACTGACATTACTAATCCACACACTTTACTGTCATAGCTCATAACAACACAGACACTGACATTACTAATCCACACACTTTACTGGACTGTAGTTTGTTTATTTATTTCAGTAGAGAGTTTATGCCTTGACTAGGTTAATGCAGATCTTTTCTATTGTAGTTCGTGTAACTTGAATGTGGATGTAGAAAGATTTTAGTTTTAGTGTGTTATGACCTATGAACACTTACAAAATTGTTGCTGATTGTGTGTGATTGTGCTGATTGTGTGTGTATGTGTGTGTGTGACGGTGTGTGTGTATGTGTGTGAGACGGTGTGTGTGTGTGTGTGTGTGTGTGTGTGTGTGTGCAGAGGCAGTGTGGGTGTATTCCTCTTTGAGTGAGGCTACAAATGCCGAGACATGGAACTAGCAACAGACTGCAGTGGACCACAAAGAAAGGGTGTAAATGATGCCGGAGAGGTTCCAGCAAAGCAAGCAAATCAGCACCAGTCACCACATTTGTTTTTCAAACATTATATAAAAAAAATTATTATGCTAATTTAACTTTTTTCTTTTTTTTTAAGTCGGTGTAGTGACAGCATTGACAGGTCTTTAATCTTTTTTTGTGTGAACAATTTATTATAATAATAATCAAACAGATACAAAATTAGCAAAATCATAAAATGCTAAAAAGAAGTACAAAGGGATATAATTTAATGTTGTACCCATGTACAATAGACACTTTTTTTGCTGTCCGATCTACTGTTCTGGCCACTTCTGGGTCATACAGTGGTGTTGCTCCAACGCTGTTCATTCCAAGTCCCAACTAATGGGCCGAAACAGTTAGTGATTGACACTCCGTCCCCTGACGATTTCTCATCTATCATTGACTGGTTGTGGTCCCATGGCTCTGGTTCTGTTTTTTAGGTGAGTATCTTATTTTTGTTTTAGCCTATTATTAAAATAATTTAAAGTAATTTTCCCTCTCCACTGATTTTTTAATATTCCACCTCCCCCTACACTTGTATGCTCACACACACACACACACACACACACACATCTTCCTACCCACCTCTTCCCTTTATTTTGGCATGCTACATTACCTTTTCGGTTCACAGACATTCCAAACGTCAAACAATTATTTGCTCGATTTTTAGTGGTAAAATGAGGCACTTTCCTCATTCTGTGCACACAATTCATTCTGTGGCACACACAATTCATTCTGTAGGACAGCATTCATTCTGTAGGACAGAATTCATTCTGTGGCACACACAATTCATTCTGTAGGACAGAATTCATTCTGTAGGACAGAATTCATTCTGTGCACAAAATGTATTCTGTGGGATACACATTTCATTTTGTGCGCAGAATGAATTCTGTCCCACAGAATAAACTTTGTGCACAGAATGAATTCTGTTATCCCACAGAATGAATTCTGTTATCCCACAGAATGAATTCTGTCCGACAGAATGAATTCTGTCCGACAGAATAAATTCTGTCCTATAGAATGAATTATGTCCTATAGAATGAGTTCTGTGGGAAACACAATTCATTCTATGGGGATGAGGACATCTTTATTACTCCCGCTTTCCCTTCTCCCTCCACACCACCCCCTCCTCCCTTCCCTCTTCTTGATCCGCATGGCTTCCACCTTCTTTCTGGTCCTGTGCCCCTTCTGCCCTGTTCACCTTCAGCTCCCTCTGGCGCTCCGTCCCCTCCCTTTTTTTCCTGCTCTCCTCTTCCTCTCTTTTCTTCTTTATTATCTGTTCGTCCCTTCTCTCTCGCTCCCCTCCCTCTCCTCCCCTCCTCTCCTCCCCTCTTCCCCTCCTCTTCTCCTCTTGGCATTTCTTCTGGTTCTCCTCCTCATTTCTTGCTCCCGTCTCCCTCCTCATCTCTCCCCTCACTCCTTGACCTTCCTCTGATTCATCCTCCCCCATCTCTCTTGGACCGGTCCATTCCTCTCCCCTCTCTCCTGAGTCCACACCTGGTACCCTCTCGCCCCTCTTCCCCTTCTCCCCCATCGTTCCCTGTCCGGGCTCCCCCCTCGCTCCTTGGTCGTCCCCTGTGCCCCCCTCCTCCCCCCTCACTCGTGATTCGGCCCCCTCCTCCACCCTCCCACCTGGGCCGACGCTCTCGTCACCCCTACCTCCGGCGATTGGACTTTTAGACCCTACTGTTGGACATTGTTTTGTTAAGTTTATTTGAATTTTGAATGTTGTTTAATTATTAAAATTTGAATGTTGTCAATTTATTAACATGTTTTTGATCTTTTAACTGACATTTGTTCTCAACTTGTTATTTATTCGTTCCGCTCTGTCTTTTTCTCTCTCCTCTCTCTCCCTCCCTCCCTCCCTCCCTCTCTCTCTCTCTCTCTCTCTCTCTATCTGTTCTCTCCGATTTAAATGGTTGTGTTTCCCTTTCATCAACAAACATCCCTCCCACAGAGTCTCAGGATGTTTTGTTCCTTTCCCTCTTCACCCTGGTTAGACACTTGCTTACATTAATCTTACACACTCTCGTATTCTTCTTAAAGCCCCTTTTCTCTTCCCAATAAATAGCTACACATTAAACATTTTTTTCCCTTTTTCTGATACCAGAGCAGAGTTTTGGCAATATTTTTAATAAGCAAAAAATGATTCAAAGTTCAAGGGGGAAAAAGTGTTGAATTCTCACTCTACAAGCCTAGAATAAGCTTGAAATTGAGTATGATTTTTTTTTTTTCAGCTTCAGGGGGCTATTGCCCCCCTGACCGCCCAAGGGCCTGGGTGGCCCCTGGACCCCTGCCTTGTCTGTTTTTGGATTTTCTCCAGTTGCATCTCTCTGACAGAGAGAAACGTGCGTTTTGACAATTGTTTATTTTACACGTTTTTAAAATCATCACTTAGTATCTTGTGCGCGCATGTGCGTATGTGTGCAAGGATGAAACCTGGACAAAATGAAAAGCAGGAAGGCCTTGGTTCTGGCGGGCCACCTTGGTGGGGTCAAAGGATGAACTTGTTTGTGAGGGTCAGGGGGAGAAACCCCAATACAGAAAGTTTTTGTTGTTGTACACTTTTACTAATAAAATCAGAGCAATAAATTGTAGAGACAGCTTTCATTTTATAAAACAATAAAACAATTTTTTCCCATCTCATTTCAGGGTAATAATCGTTCAATAAAGTACTGCAAATTCAGGATTTTCTGAAAAACAACAAAGCCAAAATCAGAATTCCTGCTTTTCCTGCAATTGATTTCATCCATGTGTGTGGGTGGGTGTAAATAATAAGAGAGATTTGAAAGAAATATTTTTGTTTAGAGATCAGTTATGTGTGTTGAATGAAAGAAGAGAGAATGAATTTTTTTTATATCATTAAAAAAAATCACTTTGTTTTTGTTTTCATTATTAGTTCCTACTAGCTTCAAATCGTCCATTTTTTTAAACTCTTTTTTGTTTTCATTGAAGCACTCTATTCTTCTCTGAACTCCGCACCCCCATCTGTGTATTCGTTAGAAATCCTTGCTGCATACAGTGAAAGCAAAATCAGTTTATGCACACACAAAGATGTGCCCCCCCCCCCCCACCCCCTGCATTTCTCGGTTAATTCTATTTTTCAGTTTTTGTCTTTCTTACCATACATAAAGCTGTATTTTAGGAACATTTTTAGCTAATAACCTTTTTGGAATACTAACCCCTATCCCTATCCCTAAACCTAACCCTACTCCCCACTATGTACTGCAGTACACCGCGATTTGTCACAGTTGTGGTTCATTGCGTTTTTCGGTCTTATAGGGTGGGGGGTAGGGTTAGGTTTAGGGCTAGGGTTAGGGATAGGGTTAGTATTCCAAAAAGGTTATTAGCTACAAATGTTCCTAAAATACAGCTTTATGTATGGTAAGAAAGGCAAAAACGGAAAAATAGAATTAACCGAGATAGGTAGGGGGATGGCACATCTTGACCTTTACCGATTCTAGTCATACTACTTTTTTTTTTAACACCACGAGTATCATTAACACATTGTGATTGTTAAACAAGATAGGTAGTAACCTATTGTCAACCACTGAAATATTGTTTAGTAACATATAGTCAACCACTGAAATATTGTTTAACAATCACAATGTCTTTATGATACTCGTGGTGTTCAAAATTTGCTTAAACTATTTTACCCCATGTATAGTTTGTTCATGCAATCATGCATTCACACATGGTATATACAGTATGCAGACAAATGCAAATTAGGTGTACGCCTATACATTTAAAAAAAATGCAACTGCATAGAAAATGGCTTCACCTTCAAACATTATTCTTACTGAACATTGGCATGCAATCAAATACCAAGTGGCTTAAATAAAAAATAAAAACAATGAATGACATCAGCATCTCAGATATATCAATTAATTGATGTCAAAGTCAATCATTCAAGTAATCTCAATCAATCAGTCAAACCATCATTTAATCAATCAACTAATCTTTATTGTCCTTTTATAAAACATAATGTAATTTGTTTACTGTCACCACTTAAAAAAAGAAAAGAAAACAACAACAAACGAGACACAAACAGACAAATCACAGAGAAAACAGCAGAATATAAGACAAGAGTTTGCAAAAGAATACAACCTAAGATATGATTTTAGATTTAAGTGTGAGGCAAAAAATGGGATTTAAATGATTGCATAATATGTGTGATAATACATGGACAAGTGGCACACGTAAACGCGCGCGCGCACACACACACACACAGGCCAGGTCATCACAATTAGGGCATTGATGTTTTTGCCACTGTGTGGAAAATATTGGTTAAGGTGGGGCTTAAAAACATCAACTTTTTCTTCGATCGCTCAGACAGCTTCCTGTCAATTATGATTGCAGATGCATCATGCTGCCATTACGGGCCTAAGTAAGAAATAATTAGGCCCAGCATGTCCGACCTCGGCTGGAGGACATTTTTTGGAAATAGTTTCTTGAAAAACGGCAGGAGGATAGACCGGAAAGGCAGAAAGATAATAGATGACAGCAAGCAAAGGGAAAAGACAGAGTCAAAGAGAGTGACAGATTAGAGGAAGTTACAAGCACAGAATTTCCAGAAGGTGGAGGAATTATTTATACAGAAGACCCCTCCGCCCGGTATCCCTTTGGGGGGGGGGGGGGGGGACATTGCGTTGACAGTCCACTGACTGGTCTTGATCTTGATTCGTTACAACGGAAGAAATCCAATTCTGGATATAAGCACTGGCGGGAAGAACTTGGGGAAAGCAACTCTCTAGCTAAAAAAACAACCACCCAACTATTTCTACAAATATGGCCCAGGCAGACAGGTCCCACTGATCGGGCCCTCAGCATGATGCCGCGCCTTGCAGGAGGGGGGGGGGGGGGGGGGGGGGGGGGGGGGGGGGGGGGGGGGGGGGGGGGGGGGGGGGAGTAAATTGGTGTTATGGCATCTGACAGAGCCTTCCTGAACTGCCCAGCAGACGGTAGGCTGATGCTCGATGGTACATGGTAGTTCGTGGGGAAAATGAGTTTCTGGTCACCACCAAGCTGATAAGATTTGATTAAAAAGTGCAGTTTTATAACTGCTTTTTTCTTTCTTTCGTTGCTTCAGCTTCAGATATCGCCTAAAGATATCAGATGTGATGTCGCTTCGCTGCTAGACACGCATGCTTCAACTCAAAGGATGTTTGTCATTTGAATAGATCTACACCTATTCTAGATCTGCAGTCAGAAGAATATGACTTGAAGATAGATAACATAGGACAGCCAGCGTTACCGACATGCTACAGAGGCTCAGATGGAATCCACTGCAGCAACGCAGACAAGCCACCAGACTCACCATGCTGTATAAAATACTCAATGGCATGGTGAGTGTGAACAGGAGCAAAGTCATACCTCAGCCAGAGCGGCAACGCAGGGGTAATTCACAACAGCTCCTCATCCCACAGTGTCGGACCGTCGCTAATCGCGAATACACACTCTATTCACGATGGCGACGGTCGGACGCAGTACCGTCAAAGCTCTTTTTTCCCCCACGAACAATCAAATAGTGGAACGACCTGCCAACACCCGCAGTGGAGGCCAGAACTCTAGAGAGCTTCGCAGCCGGAGTCTGGAAGTTCCTCAAAGGACACCCGCCTGCTGCACCTGCTGCGGCTGGTGGCCCCACTCAGAGGTCATCAGTCTAACAACCAAGCAAAAGCGCCCCCCCCCCCCCCCCCCCCCACCTCCCTGCCCCCCTCCCCTGCAGATTCCCATCAAGCTAGGCGTTTTCCTTTTGTCCGTCCTCTCTCCTCTTTCTTTATTCTTCGGCCTCCTGGCCATTTCTTCCGGCATATGTGGATGAACCTCCCCGGTTCCGTGGCATAATAATCAGTGTGTTGATTGTGGCTACGTACTGCGAAGAGGAAGAAGAAGAATGTGAATCAACCTTCCTGGAACTTGTCAAGCAAACGTCATTTCTTCTTTACGTCACTGCTGATGTCAGATGAAAGTGTTCTTTATTTTGCGCTAGTCTATCATGTGTTCTCTTCCAAATTCTGATGACCAACTGTTGTTTCTTTATTGTTTGTTCGTATCACGATCCAAACTACCTTCGCATTCATCCTGGAGGTGTCTGTTTTAGTCTCGGCTAGCCTGAAGAAGACCAGTTATTGACCTTACTTTACCGTGTTTTCACGAATGCTCAATTCGATCATTCAACCGAACATTGCAGCCGTTATCGGCAAGTAAGAAAGTTATCAATTTGACGTACGTTGTTAGAAGAGAAAACTGAAACCAAGGCATAGCTACAATACTTATCAGCAAACAGAATGCGACTAAAATAAAAGCACAACTCCTAGGAGATGCAGGAGCGATCAGCTACTCTTCTGTAAGCGCAAGGTCAAGGACAAAAAAGCTGTAAGCGATGTAACATCGCTTACAGCTCTAACCTTTCACTTCCGGAAAAAATCCAGGTGCAAAATGGCGTCTTCAGAGTCCGATATCTAGGTCACTGGGTCAAATTGATTGTCGTGGTTATGGCAAATGACATTGCTTTTTCGACCCCAAACGAATTCTGGGGAGAAACCACGGCACTAGAGGGGGTCTTTAAGAACTTTTATTAATTTAGTAGCTCTCCTCTGTACATATATTTAAAAAAAGGAAAGAGCTTCAAAAAGCCTCAGTTAATATGATATGAACTTTCAATAAATCGTGTGTGTGTATGTATACTATTACTAGGCCTAAATGTGGGGGTGTGACCACATAACTAAATTGTGCGACGCTGGTTGAGGGATGTCAATCTGGGAGTAATTTGGTCTAAATTTAGAGTAGCTTCCCTTTGTTAGCCTTGTTGACACCCCTAGGCAGCCACTCAACTTTTTAACTTGAAAGATACAGAAACAAAACGCGTTCGAAGGGTAATCTGAAGTTGATGTTGGAAGCAGATAGAGTCCCCAACCTCACCTGTCGCGTGTTTGATGTCTTATTTTTAGGATCTTGTATTGATCACATGCACAACTCGATCATGTGCTCAACACAATCATGATCATGTGACACACCGTGTGGTCGTCAACTAAACTTGTGATCGTCTGAACCGACTGACCGTTTATACGTTTTCTACTTTTTAAAAGCTTTTGTTTTTCACTCAGTCTCTTGGCCATAGATTACCACACTGAACAAATAACACGTTTTTACTCCCACTATTTTAAGATTCTTCATTCTTGGGAGCAGAGGGAGCCCTTCACTTCAGCAAAATTCTTTGTTGACAATCGCCCCATATCAAAATGTGGTTGAGATGGTTGGTTGTTGCTGTGGCTTTGCTGTTATCTGCTGAGGCACGTTCACTTACTGCAGAGTATCCAAGTAAGTATTGAACATTTTACTGTTGTGTATGGGGGTTTGTTTACCCATAATTTTTATTAATTATAACCACATTTTTGCCTGTAACTTGTCTAAGGGAAATTCTTTGAACTCTGAAAAGAGCTGTACATACCGCTCTTTCCATCAAGAGGCAAAAATATTGACCTTCCAGACAGAGTGGCCTCCCCCACCCACCTCTTTGCTGACGACACCATCATGTATCTAGAGCAGGGAGAGAGCAGGAGCCAGAATGGTCAACATACTGACCTTGGGCCCTGAAGAGAAGAAGAAGAAGAGCAACAGGCCCAACAACAGCTACAGGAATACCTGAAGGCACTGAAGCAATGGGAAACTTGTGCAGTGTCATGCATGCCACATGGAGGACTACCACCACCTCCCCCAGGTACTTGCTTCACGACCAAGAGTTGCAGAGAGTGGCCTTTATTGACTTTAAGTACCTGGGAGTGGTCACACTGCAGGAAAAGAGAAAGTGGGACACCCACATCAACAACATTGTGGCCAAAGCCAACCACACCCTCGGCTTCATCAGGAGATCCCTCAAGACCAACCAGAGGAGTATCAGAACTCTTGTCTGTCCCTACCTGGAGTACACTTATACTGTGTCTTGTGTGTGGGATCCCACTGCACAGAAAAGCATCAATGACATTGATGTGGTCCAACAAAGAGCAACATGCTTTGTCATGAATGACTACAATGTACCATCAAACGTCTAGCCTGACTGCCATGCTCGCCAAGCTGGAGTGGCCCTCGCTGCAAAAACAAAGAGCCGCCACAAGACTCACGACCATCTACAAAATCATCAAAGGTTGACCAGCTCCATGCCAGGCATGGAGATCTGCAGCCCTTAGCTGCAAGGGCAAGAAGAGGACACAGCGAGCAATTCAGCAGGATCCCCTGCCATACCCAGCAGCACGTACTGTGCCTCCTTTCTTCCCCCGCACCATCAGAGAATGGAACACCCTACACCCAGAGACCATCCTGGCCGCTTCTGCCAAACCTTCAGAAGGCTGCTGGCAGAGCACTTTAGAAACAAACACATCAGACCCCGGGCTAAGCAGTGGTTGGGCCGGCATCATGCTGTGTACTGCTGAATGGTTCTTGTCTGGTGGGTTGTCTGGTTGTCTACCCACCAAACTCTCTCTCTCTCTCTCTCTCTCTCTCTCTCTCTCTCTCTCTCTCTCTCTCTTTTTTTTTGTTTATTCTCTCCTTCGACCTCTTCTCCCTTTTTGGTTGCAATAATGGTCAATGACTTTGGCGACTAAATGGAATGAGAAGAATGTGGATTTTGCAGATTTTGAAATTTGAACACACACACACACACACACACACACACACACACACACACACTTAGACTTATATATAGAGGGGGGGGTAAAATCTGAATATGTGTGAGCACACACACACACGTGTACACACACACATGCACGCACACACACATGTGCGTGCAGAGCAGAAATGTGAACACACTCATGCTCTCACATCATGCATACATGTGTTCACACACACACACACCACACATACATCACACACACACGCACAGCATTACAAGCAAGTAGATGAGAGAGACATGCACATATACATACAAACACACCAAGCCTGACCTACATGTCGCCTTAGTTGCATTTCCACTGTTTTATTTGATTATGCAAAGTGAAATGAGTGTAAAGCTTGCAAATGATTTGGAGGATGTATCCAATTCGGTGGCCATTGCATTTTTATGCTTTGCTGTAATAAAGCCGTCAGTTCCACTTAAGTCTGTTACTACTCTGTACCCTTCGTGCATTTTGATCAAAGTCATCACTGTACAGGTCTGGTAGTTTCATGGAAGCTGTGATCGGGCGGATGTGGTAACTAGAGCATTAAGATGCTATAGTATATTACCTGCCACACAGCACATTTTCACCTAAAAAAAGTAATGGCATGTTTTCTGCTCCAGTGACCTTGACCTTTGACCAATGACCTTCATTTTCGAACTTGGCCTAGATATCCTGACTACCTATGCTCTTGCAAAATATGAACCTCATGGGTCCCTCAGACAAACATCACTGAAAATATTACCAGCATCGCTTGTGCGGCTGGTAATAATCCAAGTTAACCTAACTTCAAAGTTCAATGGGTTGTTTTGAAGATAACAAATGCCCCAAACTGTCAAAATTCCTGTATCTAAAGCCTATCTTTGATGTTATGGTTACACTGTGTTCTTTGTATTTATTTTTACTTTTATTTTTTAATCAGTTTTTATGATGTTCTGTTTACAGAAGTGGAGATGACGATGACAAGCGGCACAGAGAAATGGGGCTACGTGACCGTGCGACCAGAAGCGCACATGTTCTGGTGGTTGTATAAATCCAACAGTCCTAAAGGCTACAACAGTGTGCCTCTTGTGCTATGGCTACAGGTACAGACCTGTTTACTCTTTTGGAGTAGCAGTCTAGTTTGTTTTTCTACTCAATTTGGACCTCTACTACTCTTCAAAATTGATAAAAATGCTCTTTAATTCTTGATTGCTACTCATTTTCAGTGAACAGTGTTGGTGGTTTTAATGAATAGGACTACACATTTCACACCAAAACTACTCATTTCAGCTATCCAGACTACTTGAGACTCGTGTAGGGGGGTAGATGGGTCTGCAGGTATGCAATGTTGTTTGTAAATTTATTATGAAAAACAAGACATTGACAACTTATGAATCCTTATCCAATGAAGACTAAAATAGTAAACCATGCGTGGATACAGTGTCAATGATTAAGTACAGTAATTTGTGTGGAGCATATATGTCATGTGGATGTTTTGTCACTGAGTATGTTGGCAGAATTTTCCTTTAACCCTTTCACCGCCAGCCATATTTCAGCCAAAAATTGCCATTAAATTTACCTGCCCAGGTAGAGAACAAAATCCATCTGCAGTATAGGGAATTCTTCTGTGACATCATAAAGTAAGATCTATCTTTACTTCCCAAAACTAAGACAATCGGGTCTTCGGATAATAAACCCCAATCTGATGCCTTTTTGTGACATAGGTGTTAAATCACTGTGGTGCTAAAATGCGACTTTGGCGGTGAAAGGGTTAAAAATACAGTACCATATTTTACATTTTACATATAAGGCGATACATATTTTCCCCAGACAGACTCCTGTGCCTTGTAATAATAATATGATTAGGCCTAATTGTATAGTCAGACACTGTATGATGACAAAAATCAGAGTTTTGTGTACAATTTAGGGGGTGCGCCTTATGATAAGATGCGCCTTGTAGTCCGTAAAATGCTGTGTGTCGTCTCTGGGATGACAAGAGAAATGAAGTGCTTGGACATTCATTCTTTCTGTAATTGTACATTTTCAGGACTTCATAATGAATTAATGGTATAATATTGCAAAAATCCAGTGGGTTAATAACCTATGTAAGTAATTAAGAAAGAAGTGTTGATAGGATTGGAATTTATATTTATTACACACACACACACACACACACACACACACACACACACACGTGTCCATGCGCACGCACACACACACACATAGAGAGAGAGAGTCACACCAATGCATGTTTATGTGCGCACACATTTCAAAGTTCATGATCACACATTTCATATTTTATATGCATGTCCTCACAGCTTTAAACACCTGCTAACACAAGCAACATGATTTATACTGAAAAGATACACAATTACATTATGTCTACTTGAGCAGTGTTGCTTACAAATTAGTACAAAATATGCATGGATTGTATACATTTTAAGAAAATGTACATGTACTACTAGTACTAGAAATTCTTTAAATATTTCCATAAATGGCTATGAATGTGTTTTGGAACATAATGGGAAAGGAATGATACAGGTCTTTGTTCCCCCCCCACACTTTTATGGATTTATAAGTTTGATTATGGTGATACGGTGGTGCCTTGCATGTGAAGCAATGCTAAATGAAGCACCTTTTTTTCTTTTCTTTCTTTTTTTACTATAAGGCAATACTTTTCCCCCAGATTGAGACCTCTACGTCTTACAATACGACTGATAATGTGGTAAGAAAATATAATAACAAAATCTGAGCTTTGTGTAAAATTTGGGGTGGGGTGGGGGGGTGGGGGTGGGGGGGGGGGGGGGTGCGCCTTATGATCAGGTGAGCCTTATAGTAAAAAAAATGCGGTAACTCTATCTTCAAAATTAAGGGTGCAGATTCAGCAGTTCAAATGTGTGACATGTCTCCAGAAGATTTTGAGGCAGTCACCTGCACGTTTTAGGGGGTCTCAAACGTTTCAACGGAAAGACACTTCATAGTATTTTAACATTTCTACTTAAATTACATGTCTCGGGGTGAACATTTGCTGTGCTTAGTGACACACTGGTTTAAAAGTAAAACCCAGTGTATCAGATGGCAGTTTTGAGCGTCAGAGAAGTACATATATGAAACCAAAATTAGCACTATCTTTGAAGTGATAAATATATATATTACTATCACCATTTTGTTTTCACAGGGTGGTCCAGGGGGTTCCGGAACTGGATTTGGTAACTTTGGAGAGATTGGGCCACTGGACCAAAACCTTAAGCCACGCAATACTACCTGGGTATGCTATCTCTACTTTTGTTTCCATGCTCCCTGTCCGTTGTACAATTCATTGGCTTTGTATATATTAAACCTACTGAGCCACACCCTTTGCCTCGATTGTCAGGTTGCAGACTCCAGGACCAGGCTTTCCCATGCATATTTATATTGCCAGACATTCAGTCATCATTGGTGCATATTGACTAGTTTTTTCAGTCTATGCATCTGTTATTGAGTGACTTGAATGTGATGAATATTGCTGCAGAAATTCTTGTTAAAACCCCCCCAACACATTTCAATGAAATAAAGATCAAGGAATGTCATGGGGATCAGTGTGTTCTGGGGACACGTTGGTGGACGGTCATGGTGGCGCCCTTGGAGGAGGACCTCACCCACGCTGGCTCATCGACTAAGAGAATATTATTGTTGTCAGCAATGGGGTCTGCAACGAACACCTTTTGCAAGAGTGAATGCCCTTGGTGGGTGGGGGAAGATGGTTCAGTACTGACCAGACATGGGGATAACTCTCGCCAATAACCCCTATTTGATGCCACTAAATGGCTGCCTTTTGCAAGAGTGAATGCCTTTGTCAGTACTGACCAGCAAGAGCAATTACTCTCACTGTCAAGGGCATTAATAACCCTAGTTGCAAAGGCCTATAGGGGGCTTAGTAGGTGCTTGCCTGAACAGGCTCTACTGAACTCCATCGAAGTGACTCGACTCAGCAGCAGTGCAGTGTCTCCTCGGTTGGTTGCCTCCTGATGGCCTAACATAGATTCGCTCCCCTTGGACTGCTGGTCTCGGATTCTGCGACCTGAACAAGCCAACGCATGGCTGCGAGTTGGGATTCGGAACGAGCGGCGTGGGAGCAACGCCACTGTAAGATGGGATAAGAATATCCAAAATATCACAGCACAGCATTGTTTCATGGGCGTTGGGGTGTTTTGTCTTTCAAAATAAATATTAACATTATAACAGTTACAAAAGCTTCTTTTTTTTTCAAATACAATTTATAAATTCACAAGTCACTGTCACATCAATCGAACGTGAATCACACATCAGTGACATTGTTTTCAACTCATGTGGCACTGCCATGCATGTTTCAGCTGTCGGTTGCGAATCTGTTGTTCATCGACAACCCAGTCGGCACAGGTTACAGCTATGTCGACAGTGACAGAGCCTACACCACAGACGTTCAACAGATCGCCTCCGATCTCCTGACAATCTTCAAAGCTTTCATCACGGTGAATCCTGACATGGCTGTAAGTAAAAGTGCATCAGAGTAAAAGATTTAAAAGCATTTATTTAACCCCTTCAGGGGGTGTGATGTCATTGATGATGTCATAAACTTTTGATGTCATAGTCCTGGAACGATGGTTTTTGGTTTAGACAAGTCAGGAAAGATATATATCTAGACCATTTTCTTAGATTGAGTCTAACAGTAACAAGTCTCTTAAATTTTATAATAAGAAAATCATTAATTTCTCAATTTGAAGTGAATGGGTTAACTAAAGACTGGTGTTGCAGGGTTTTTTGTATATATTTTTCTATTTATACAATAGATATTTTTGTAGTGCTTCAAGAACACTAGGTATACACTAGATATACATTAAGGTTAGCTTCTATATATGTTATGGACAGTTTTCCACAGAAAATCAAGCTATTTTGGGTTACTGAGTATCCATTCCTCTATGGATGGATGTGAGAGCTGGAAACACTGCACTCTTTGGAAATAACATGCAAGCTTAAAACATTTTGATACTAATAAAGGAGCATATGATTCATGGACTACATTACCTGTGGGGATACTGGGGGGATCTTTCAGTAGAAATAGTTCCCCCACATTCTGGAAGTTCTGTGCTTGTAACTTCCTCTAATCTGTCACACTCTTTGACTCTGCCTTTTCCTTTTCCTACTACATCAGTACACATACTATTTTTTTGACTTATTGATCCATTCTTGTCTTTTTTTTTTTTTTTTAAATCTTCAAAATCATTTTTGCCATTGTCTTTGAGCTCCTCCAAAATTGGAATATCGTCTGAATGCAGCAGGGAGACCAGTGAAAACTGAAAAACGGACACATACATAACTCACCCATTATGGCCGTATGGCCTGGGAGTGCAGAAGAAAAAGAACTACATAACCTACCATTTATTTTTTATCTGTTTACAGACAGTCCCTTTCTACATCTTCTCTGAATCTTACGGAGGGAAAATGACAGCAGCTTTTAGCCAGCAACTGTATACGGTTTGTACCTCCTTCCTTTTAGTTTTAATGATAGAAATGTAAAACTTCATGTGAATGAATAAGTGAATAATATACTTTGTCTTTCTTTTCTGGTGTAAAAAAAAAGGGATAGCAAAGGAGTTGTATATTATAGCAATTGATCATTGCTGCATCTTAAGCGTGAATGGATTTTTTTTTTTTAAATCTCAAATGAATGTATATTGTCTAAATCCTGTAAGTGGATGGATATCTGGGTAAAGGTCAAGATGTGCCACCCCCCCTACATTTCTCGGTTAATTGTATTTTTCCGTTATTGCCTTTCTTACCATACGTAAAGCTGTATTTTAGGAACATTTCTAGCTAATAACCTTTTTGGAATACTAACCCTATCCCTAAGCCTATCCCTACCCCCCACCCCGGAAAAACGCAACGAACCACAACTGTGACAAATCGCGGTGTACTGCAGTACATAGTGGGGGGTAGGGTTAGGTTTAAGGCTAGGGTTAGGGTTAGTATTCCAAAAAGATAATTAGCTGAAAATGTTCCTAAAATACAGCTTTATGTATGGTAAGAAAGGCAAAAACGGAAAAATAGAATTAACCGAGAAATGCAGGGGGGGTGGCACATCTTTACCTTTACCGATATCTGCCATGCTTTTCTGGTATAAGTGATAGGAAACAAATCTTTCTAATGCCAGGTTTCTAGTTTTGAATTAGAATCTGCCAAAGGTAAAATGGTACTAGCTAAACAAAAATGAAAACATTGAATATTGTTGGTTTTGTCTACTGTAATAAAAGGAATGTTAAATGAAAGTCCCATAGGTGCAACTACACAAAATTAAAAAACCTGAAAGGCCGGGGTCTAGGGGTAATGTCCCCCTGCAGCTGAAGAAAAAAATGATTTATGAAGGTATTTTAGTTTGCTTTTTCCACAAATGCCTATTTTAAAAGTGTTTGAAAAATACAGTTGATACACAAAGATCTTGTTTGACAAATTTAAAAAAAAAAGGAAATTCCTTTTCTGGTAAAATTCAAAAACAGGAAATCCTTGTATACCAGGAAAAGTTGCACCCATGAAATCCTTTACCGGTACTGTGGGATGGTGCTTTTTACACTTAGTATGTGTGTGTGTGTGTTGCAGGCTGTAGAGGCTGGCGAAGTCAAGTGCAATTTCAAAGGCTTTGCCATGGGGGACTCCTGGATCTCTCCCGTAGATTCCACCTATTCCTGGGGGCCGTACCTGTATGCCAATGTAAGTGTGTGAATGTGTGCGGCACGAATTTATGTTTGTCACTAGCACCAGGCATGAACTTTTTCATCTCTGCCTGCTGCACAAAGGATGTCAATGTTGTTGATTATCTCCTCTCCTATTTTATCTAAGTCTTTCAAGAAGGTTGGCATAATCCTTAATAAATTATTTCTTTTGCCGCCGATGTCGGAGGGGAGAAAGGTGGCAGAGTGGTTAAGACGTTCGCCTGCCAAATGTAATGCGTGACTGCAGCATGAGTGACCTGGGTTCGAATCCCGGCCTTGCCCTTTCTTTCTAGTTTGACAGGAAAATCGAAGTGAACATCCAGTCCTTCCGATAGGGACTTAAAGCTAGTCTGACCTGTGCGCCTTATGCACGTAAAAATCCCACGGCAGTTGAAAGTCGGTAAGAACAGGGAGAAATCCCGCTGCCTGGTATGGCCAAATTGATAGCTAGGTTTTCCAAGTCTGCCCACACACCCTCCTCACCCTGTGCCATCCCCTCCCTCCCCCAAAAAAATGGGGTAGGCGCTGCACTTGCGGCGACACACTCTCCGCGGGAGAGCAGCCAGAATTTCACAGAGATAAGTCTGTGACTAGAATATACCAAATTTTGCACCACAATGATTTAACACCCATGTCACTAAAACTAAAAGGCATCAAACCAGGGTCTGTTATCCAATCACCCTATTTTGTTAACTTTGGGAGGTATGTACTGGCCTTACTTATTGCATGTCACAGAGGAATCCCCAATATATTGCAGCCAATTGTTGTTCTTTACCCGGTAAGTTTAGTTGTGTTATTTTCCTGAAAAATGGCTGGCGGCAAAAGGGTTTCAAACTGCTCAATCAAGTGCCTATAACATCTAGTGCCTTTCAGACCTAAGCATCTTAGTAGGCTCTGTGAGTTCCATAGATTTTATGACTGGCCTAGTCGGTAAGTGGAAAATACACTTGATTGGTAACAGTTAGCAACAAAGGATAGAAAAATTAAAGGGATTCAGATTTCAAATAGAAAAACAAAAATGGGCAGAAAAATTAAAAGGATTTCTTTTTTTTAATTTGTATAGTATACTTCATCTATACTTCATCTATATATACTTGTATAATTATAAACTGTAATAAACCTTTTTCATTAGAAAAATAAAGATGGACAGAAAAATTAAAAGGAAAAACAAGATTTTGTATAGTATACTTCATTTTTGTATATAAACTGCTATAAACCTTACTACACCAGCACACACATACACACAAAACTTGCAAAGTGGATTTTAAATTGTGCAGGAGTGTTGGCCAATTTGTATTTATAACACCATTTTATCCTGTTATTGTTTTCCACTTATTGTTTATTACAGTCTCTGATTGACCGCACTCAGCTGACCAAGCTTAATGGAACAGCCAAGCGCATAGCAGAGTTTATTGAACAAGGCCTGTGGGTGAAGGCAACAGACGAATGGTCATTGCTCGAGGATCAGGTGGAGAGCTGCACTGACAACGTCAACTTCTACAATATTCAGAAGTGGGCCAGCTCTGAACAGCTTAGATCTACCAAATTTTTAACGTCTTATGGTGAGATTAGAGAGTGTGTTGTTGTTGTTGTTGTTGTCATACCCTGGCTAAAAGACTCCAGGGATCATCCCAACAGCGGAAGTACTTGAACACTATCATCGTACAAGTGCATCAGCTACGGATTACGTTAGTGACCAGTTTTGATTACCCCATCACGTGGGCAGCCACACTCCGACTTTGGAGGATTTTGGAGGCTGATGATGTTATGCTAGGAGCTTGTCATGGCTAAAGACAATCCCTGCATAACTATTTATAGCATAACAACCTTGGTGTTTTAGCCTATGTCAGTTGATTTAAGATTAAAACAGGCGAAAACCTTCCAATCTCTAGTTCGTCAGTTGGTATTCACACATGCTTTGCATAATACGGTTAGTTGGATTTTCAGTGTTGTGTTGTTTAGTGTGTGCGAAGAATTATATTTCTAATTCAGATAATGATCTAACTCACTAACTGGGTTTGAGTGCTGGTAAGATGTTTTGCATCAAGGACAAGAATGTTAGTAATGTATTAGCTATAACATAATGAATATGTTCTAAAAAGTGAAAGAAACTGGTTTTGAAAAATTACGATTCAAAGTAATGAGGGGAAAACATTTGAACAATTTTGCATAAAGACTGCATTTTAACCCTTTCACCGCCAAAGTCGCATTTTAGCACCACAGTGATTTAACACCTATGTCACTAAAAGGCATCAAATTGGGGTCTATTATCCAAAGACACTATTGTCTTAGTTTTGGGAAGTAAGGATGGACCTTATTTTATATGTCACAGAACAATACCCAATACTGCAGATGGATTTTGTTCTCTACCCAGGTAAATTTAATGAGAATTTTTGGCTGAAAAATGGCTGGTAGTCAAAGGGTTAATATATTGTCTGTACTCTGCTGCCATGTACATACCTCCAGAACCTTGTCAGAAGTCACCCTGTAATTTCTTTCAATGTTTTCAGAACGTGCAGTTCTTCGTCACCTGAAGCCTTTGCATGAAGACAGCCTGAGCGAACTGATGAACGGGCCCATTCGAAAGAAGCTGGGCTGCATCCCTAACAACGTGACCTGGGGAGCCCAGGCGGGAGAAGTGTTCATCAAGCAGAAGGGAGACTTCATGAAGCCCGTCACTGACATAGGTCTGTGAGATTTGGGGGTGCTTGTTACTGTTATTGGGTGTAGCTCAAATAGCAGATGGGTATCGAATTATCAATAATTTTGAGGAATTAATACCCAAATTTCATGAACCCACTGCTGCATTCAGTATACTACATTAACTCATTCAAGTCGTTCTGGCCATATATGTCCGGAATTAATAGATAGCTGTCAATTTTATGCATTTGCTTCAAGGGAAGTAAATATGTGTGCACACCATACCTTGGTCACTTCTAAACTCGCTTCACTCCCTTAGACCACAATTTTGCCCCTGACTTTGCTTTTGTAGTGGTTTGTTGTGGGGGAACCAATCGGTGTAGAGTTTTTCTATATAAAGTCTATATGTTTCTTGTTAGTAAAGTCTGTATATAAAAAAAAGTCTGATCTACCACTTCCCTATGTCTAAACCTGAAGTAAAAACCCGTAATCTTCTTTCATTTCTCCTTTTGTTTATGTATGTTTTGTTTGTGTGCATGGCTGGAGTGATTTGTGAGTTTTTTTAATAATTCAAAATCGTTGCGATGCGAATGAGTTTTAATGTGAAGGCTTGCAATATCAAAATGTAGAACTTGTTTCCAATATGTGTAATGTTCATCCTGCAAAGCTTCACGACTGTTCTCATGACACTGGTGTTATTGTGAAAATACTGCAGTTTGTGTGTGTTTGCTTATTTCATTTGGATGCATTTGTAATTGTTCAGTTGCATATTTGTGACCCAGCTCCACGAAAGGGACATTAAGTCGCTGGGCTAGTTTCTCACAACAGGCTTGCAAAGTCAAAAATATCATTTTGGTCAATTTTGAGTTATGGGTATTTTTGTGTTCTCTAACATCTTATTTTTCATATTTATAAAGGATAATCTTTAATATTGTCTCTAAATGGTCCTATAAGTGCTTTAAAACGAGTATGTCAATGCATTTTCTACAGCTATTTAAATGCCCGTAACTCTGGAACGGAAAAAGATACAAGAATAGTTCTTGTATTATTGGATACAAAAAAAAGTTTAAAAATAAAATTGTTGATTGTGGGCACTTAACCGGAAGAAGAAGAAGAGAATTGACTGAAGTTTTCAAATGTATAATTTTATCAGAATGGTCAGTTTGACACTTAATGTCCCTTTTGGGTCACATTTGTGCTAGTACTCTTGTCACGCCAAACATGCCATATTTAATTTTCACATCAAAGCTAATCTGTTTTGTTGCAGTGGACACAATGATAATGGGCACTCCTTTGAAGGTGGTTGTCTACAGTGGGCAGTTGGATCTGATTGTGGATAATCTGGGTGAGTTCACTAATCTGCCAAAATGATATTTCCGTGTATTCCTGGAAAGGACTAACAAATGTTTGTTTATACAGACAAACCTCTATTTTAAAACTGGATTTGGGTCTTTCCAACTCCATAGGATTGTGCAATCGATGTATTACAGTTTCACTTCGCCGACTTCTGTTAATCACCTCCACTCTCGTCCAAAGTCAGTGGTTTTCTTTTTCAAAGTCAGTGGTTTTCGTGCTTTTCCTACGCTTTCCGCCATCTTTTCTACAACAAGGGAAGCGACTCCGCTTTCAGGCCCTTGACCGTGGTTGTTTCCCTTTGCTCGAAGTCTATGCAGACGACAACAGCGATCGTAAAAACCAACAAAATGGCGGTCGTAAGTCGCGTTTTAGAGGAAGTCGTTTAAGAAAGGTCGTTTACATAGTAAAATGCATCCGTGCCAACAAATCCGGTCTCAAATGAGAGGTGGTCGCTTAACAGAGGGTCGTAAAATAGGGGTTTGTCTGTATGACATTAATATTGATAGATCATAGGTATGGATGATTTTATTAGTTTTGAATTATTGGTTGGGAGATAACTCGGGTGAACAAGAAACAGTGATGCAAAAATGTATGCCAGATAATTTAATATCCAACATTTTCTTTTTCTGTGTTGGTTTCCTTTTGAATGAGTTACCAGGTAATTTCAAACTTGCACTCAATGTAGATTTATTTGAAACAAACGCCGAATAAAGATTTACATATGATTGTAGATTTTTAGCTTTGGTTAATGATTGTGATCTTTTTTATGTTAATGAATTATTTATTAAAAACTAGACATCTCAATGCGTTATAAACCACCCAAAACTCAAAATGTAACCAAGCCCAAACTAGTCCTATTTACTATTTCTATGAACAGACAAGATCCCACAAATCACATTAAACATACAAACTGACGTTGAAATGCTTTCATAAACATGATACAGTAATTACTCCTGAAGAGTAATATGATAAAGATCAAAATACTTTTACTTCAATAAACCATGTGACCAGAAAATTAGGTTTGCATTTGGTGCATGCAATATGGTGTTGTAAGGTTTTATTTGTATGCTCATTCTTTGCGTTGCTGATCATGTGCACAGGCACAGAGGCGTGGGTGTATCGCCTCAAGGTTGCAGACCAGTTTTCTAAAGCCAAGAAGGAGTCCATGGAGATCGATGCCATTCCTCAGGCTTTTGTGAAGAGAACAAAAAACTTCAACTACTACTATATCCTGGCAGCTGGACATATGGTATGTGAATCCTTTTTTGAAAGATTGTAATAATTTTGTAACAAGCAATGGACATAATGTATAAACAATAGTGTCATTAACACACACACACTCTATTTTTTTTTCTCGCTCATGCACGCACACACTCATACACAGAGAAAATAAACTGATAAGCAAATTTCTCCTTAACCCTTTCACTGCCAATGTCGCATTTTTGCACCACAGTGATTGAACACCCATGTCATTAAAAGTCTTGAAATGAGGGTCTGTTATCCAATGATCTTGGGTTCTTATTTTTGATAGGTAAGGATAGGCCTTATTTCAAATATATCACAGAAGAATCCCCAATATTTCACACAAAAATCTTTTCTCTATCCATGTAAGTTTAACCCTTTCACCGCCAACATCGCATTTTTGCACCACAAATAATTTAATGGAAATAGTTTGCTGAAAAATGGCTGGCGGCAAAAGGGTTAATGGAAACTTTTGGCTAAAAAATGGCTGGCGGCGAAAGGGTTAAGAATTGAAGGCAGGATGGGATGAGAAGAAAGGGGTGCACTCTACTTTCCCTTATATTATCTAAGTTGTCCCCACCACCCCATCAACTGCAGTCTAAAAGGTAGATTTGTCCATAGTCATTAGTCATATACTAAAAGTGTCTGCATATCACTGGTGGTAAAATAATTTTTAATATCCACTAATAAGCTTGCTACTATCTACCCTCTCTCCAGCCAGAAGATGAGTTTTTAAGTGGAGCAAAATTACATTTTGATGTAGTGTGATGCTATTGCTTGTAAAAATCAGGCATCAGAATAGTCTGAAGTCCAATCCTCTGAAAACTGCGGTAAAAGGGCCATCAACTGATCAAGGCCCTAGACTAAAGAGGGACAACGCTGAAATGAGTTTCAACCACCACCAAAAAGGTTTAATATAGTGATAAATCACTTTAACCCTTTCACCGCCAACGTCGCATTTTTGCACCACAGTCATTCAACACCCATGTCACTAAAAGGCATCAAATCAGGTTCTGTTATCCAAAGACCCTGTTGTCTTCATTTTGGGAGGTGGGGATAGGCCTTACTTTAAATATGTCACAGAGGAATCCCCAATATTACAGACAGATTTTTTTTCTCTACCCAGGTAAGTTTACTGGACATTTTTTGCTGAAAAATGGCTGGCGGCAAAAGGGTTAAAATGCTATTTAACACACAGGATCACTCAATAAAAAGGCAAAACCTCTGACAAGAGAAGCCAGTCCTCTGTCAGAAATTCTTAATCCTCTGACAATTCTGATGCCTGAAGAATGTAACAATGCTAAAAGTAAAATGCAATGTTTTTGATGGTTTGTGCAGGTTCCTGCCGACAATGGACGGGCAGCACTGATGATGCTGAAGAGCGTGGTTGGAGAATAAACAGGACTGGCACATCATGCTTCATATCACCCCTAGCTGCATATTTAGAGCTTAGGTTCTGAAAATCTCAAAATCTGGATATTTTCACAGTGCATAATCTCGGTGAAAACCGATCCGTACAGTCGAGCAAATGGGCAGTCCCATCATAGAAGGGCCGTAATCACTTGCCGTCTTTTCTGCCCTGATCGTTCATTTTATATATTATTCCATTCCAATCTTTTCGTAAAGGATTTTGAAAAAATACATACAGTTGCAACACAGGGGAAAACTATCTCATCATCTTTGGCGCAACTGGAAGTGACACCATATTTTGTTTCCATGTAAAGTATTCATATCTATTCTATCATGTTACCGTTTCACTACGAATGAGTTATTCCTTCCAATTTGGAGCAAATGCCAATTTACCAAAGACCAAAAAGTTATAGTCTTAACAAGACTAGATTACTTCCCTTGGTCTACACAGCCAATACCACTAAGCTGCCGTGGATCCCACTCGCTACGTTTCCATGTAAAGTATTCATGTTTGATGCACAGGGTTCGTACAGGGTCCTTGAAACCTTGAAAAGTACTGGAAAATTGACATGGCCTTTTCCTGGGCTTGAAAAACAGCAAAGGCCCCAAGAGTCCTGGAAAAGTCCTGAAATTTTCAAAATCGTCTTACCACATCCTTAATCTCAATCCATCAAAGTCAAAATCTCTCCTCCACAAAAAATAATTGAAGGTTAAAACTAAATTCAAATTAAAAAAACCTTTTAAGGTCATAGACTCATACCGATATCGCAATCATAGCAGATGACATTTGCGCGAGTTGTCTGCCGCTGAAGTTTATTCCCTTTACCGTACTTTTCCGTTTTCCAACAAAATGGAGACTGCATTTTCAACGATGTTTGGCTGCAAAAATAAAGAATATCAGAGCTGGTTAGCTCCGTCAACAGATAGTTGAAAACTAAAAGCTAGCTGCACAGTGTGCAAAAAGAACTTTGACATCACCAGCATGGACGAGAGTGCTGTAAAAAGCCATTGTCAAGGCCAGAAGCACAAGCAACTCAGGCGGGAATGAAACCGACATTGACCAGTATGCCAGATTGAGTCGTTGAAATTTAGTAAACTGGTCCTGGAAAAGTCCTGGAATTTTTTTGACACAGATCTGTACGAACCCTGGATGCAGTACATAATTGGATAAATTTTCGTAGTTTGCAGCTTCCCCTTTCCCACTCCATTTTTTTTCTTGGAACAGCTGAGCCATTAAAGCAGCACCCGCATCATCATATGATCGGGTTTTTTTCTGTGCATTATTATAATTTCTTGAGCTTTTTTTTCAAAATTTATTATTAGAATCAGCGGTACATAAAGATGATTTATGTGTATGCTGTTTTTATTCAAGAACAGTAACTTTGATTACAGATAGAAATGGAGAGCAAAGGACATAATTATATTAGGCCTATTATAAGTAGTAGTAGTCACAGCAGTTGTTGTTGATTGTTATGTGTATTTTTATCGGCCAAACGAAGTCTGACCGGTATTGTTTTGTCTGCTCATGTTATTGGATTTTTGTTTCATGTTTTTATTCCATTTCAATTGTGTGTAAAGCGCCCTGTAGCCTACATAGTAGGATGGGCGCTATATACATTTTCCTCATTATTATATATAATCAGGGTTGCTACTTTCAGAAAATACAAATGTCCATGCAGTTGCGATACAAATAAAACAAGTAGAATATACTTATGCAAAGTAAGCGTGTGATTTGCTTTAGAGTTAAATGCAGTTTCACTGAATGAATGAATAATATTGTCTGATGCAATGATGAGCATATAAGATGCTTGAATAAATAAAAGTTAAAAAAAATATATTGATGTGCTGCTGATTTGTTCTAGTTTTACTTCTTTTGGCTGTTGTCATTTCTGCCCTATTTGTTTATAGTGGCCAACACTTTTGTATGGTAGTATGTGAGTAATGTTTTTATTTGCTTTATTAACAGTTGAGAATGTTTTTATTTGCTTTTCCAAAGCAAAGAGAAGCTTTATACCATAGAAAGATCAATTATTTTGCTTTGCTTTACTATACTCGAGAGAAATGTCAGGGCTCCCATTTGGCGGTCTATGAAGTACTAGAACTCTAAGGGACTCTCTAAAAGAATGTGCAGGGGGTCCCAGGGATGCACTAGAAAAAGTCCTTTTAGCATTCACAATGTCATTGGGACCCTCTCCCTCCTCTAGGACCCTCTTTACCGTAAGTGAAGGAGTCCCTGGGACCCCTTGTTTTGCGGGACGATTGGGAGCCCTGAATGTGTTGATTTGCTTCTTTGCAGTAATAGATAAATATGCTTGATTTGCTTTACCTTGTTTTCAGATTTTGACAGGGTATCCGGAATGTTCATTGATGACTATGTGTGCATTTTTAAAAAAAAGTATGTTTAATACTTATTTTTAAATATGAGTGTTTTTTTATATTCATGCTTGAAGATCTAGATTTGAGATTATTTCAATTTGGAAATAAAACAGCTGAACTTTTTATTCTGCAATTTGTGAATGTGAGAGATAAATCACAGTGAGTGTGCAAATGTTATGAGAATGGAAATGTTGAATCTCGCATACATTGTTCAATTTAACCTTCCTGGATGACTGTTGAAACTTTTCATTTTTGTTGACTATGGGTGGGACAGACACCCATGCTTTCCATATAGCATTTTTGTTACTTATCCCCAATCAGGGACTGTGGGTGGTTCAGACACCCATACATAAAGGAATTCATAGCATAAATGATAACATTTCATTCAACGACTGTGGGTGGTTCAGACACCCATACTCTCTGTAGAGGCATTTTTGTTACAAAGCCTTATCTGATGACTGTGGGTGGCTTTAACTCATTCGCATCGCAACGATTTTGAATTATTAAAAAAAACTCACAAATCACTCCAGCCATACACACAAACAAAACATACATAAACAAAAGGAGAAATGAAAGAAGATTACAGGTTTTTACTTCAGGTTTAAACATAGAGAAGTGGTAGATCCGACTTTTTTTTAATATATAGACTTTATATAGAAAAAGTCCACACCAATTGGTTTCCCCACAACACACCACTACAAAAGCAAACTCAGAGGCAAAATTGTGGTCTAAAGGAGCGAAGCGAGTTTATAAGTTACCAAAGTATGATTTTATAAGTTACCAAAGTATGATGTGCACACAGATTTACTTCCCTTGAAGCAAATGCATCAAATTGACAGCTATCTATTAATTCTGCACACACATGGCTGGAATGATTTGAATGAGTTAACACCCATACTCTCTAAAGTGGAAATATTTGTTACAAAACCTCATTTGGTGAGTATGGGTGGTTGAAGCACATGATATTCATCTCTGTAAAGAAAATCATATTGGAATCCTTATTGGTGGACTTTGGGAGGATGAAACATCCACAGAAATCGACAGATAGGGATGTTTTTTGTTTTTTTCATTCTGTAAATCACTAAATGTGTGGGTGTCACCCACAGTCGACTAACAAGGATTTTCCCTGTATAAAGTATGGGCGTCTTAAACACCCACAGTCAACAAATAAGGGTGCTTCAATTTTATTGTTTATTTATCTGTTTGTTTAACACAATGTTACTGTTGTGTTTGGTTTATATGGTGCACAATGAAAAAAATGATAGCTATTGAAAATTCTGGGTAAATATCTTCATTAGGTTAAAAAGTATTGACAATTTAAGGGCAGTCTGGGTGGTTTTTTACCCACAATCGTTGAGGAAGGTTAAAACAAAGCTCTGGACATTGTCATGTTCTAATATAAATACATAGTCATATTTATTTGTTAAATTATTGTCATTTACATGCACAAACACTTTCTTTCCTTCTCCCCCCCCCCCCCCCCCTCTCTCTCTCTCTCTCTCTCTGTCTCTCTTTGTGCCAGTCAGTTGTGTCCGACTATGACTTCCAGTGAGCAGAGGAAGCAACTGCTATTCTTGAGAGTTGGGCTGAAATTTGCAGTGGAGAAGCCTTGCAAAGGTTAGCACAGTCTTTGAGAAATGGATTGCCATCTTCAAGTCTTTGAAAATTGGCTTAGGTTTGTGAAAATTGTGAAATGGTGAAGTCTTTCTGACTCATTCTCCTGCCTTTTTAAAAATAAAGTCAATCTTCCAAATAACTTTTCTGCTTTTAGCTCCTCCGAAATCGGAATGCAGCGAGGACCAGTGAAAACTGGAAAATGGACACATACGTACCCATTGTTGCCTTATGGCCCAGGAATGCAGAAGAAGTAAGAAGAAGAGCCAGTGCTAATGCCTCTTACCTGGATTTACCACTACTGAAGAAAATCGTTTCTTGTACTGCTTTCACTTTACTTTTGGTCCCAACTTCAGGCTAACATCAACCAATGATAAACAAGAGGCAAAGCCTTCAAGGCTCACGTCTTATTTTTATTGCTATAGCAGGCATGGGAATTCCCATGACAATTCCCATGCCTGTATAGAGAGAATACTGTTATGTAGACACTTGTGCATCTGAAAACAGAATTAATTTTTATTTTACTGTGTAAATTAAATTATTTCTGTGCATTAAATTACCCCTACCCCTTTCTTTAAAATTTAAATATATGTATGTTTATATATGCGCATGTAACATAGTGGAGCCCTATTTTTATTTTTGGCAAACAATTAAAATTGAAAAGCATATTGACCAAGCTTTCAGAAAAACATAGTGACCAATCCCCCCCTCCCACCCCCGCCGGGGTAAGGGGGGTCTACGGACACCTGTAGTAGGCCTACAGTCTTTGCCTGTAGATCTAAGCCTCTTACTCTTAGAAAATTAATAATTGAAGTTGCGTAATTCGTAAGGCCATACTCCTGATCTGTTACTGTTTTAAACTGATTGTTCATGCGATGAAAACTTGTTCCACATCATCTACATTTCTGAAAGATATTTTATATTAGTCCTAATATTTTATTTTCGCTTCGTTAATTTCCCTCAAAGCAAAGGTCAAGGTCACAGCCAGCAAGCTCATCCATGTTTATCTTCCCCTGTACAGTCTTTGCACATGGTGATCAATCGTCTAGGCCTAACAAAGGATTCGTACGTCGAAGGCAGTGAAATCGACGAACACTGGATTTTCCGTATATTTTTTTTCAAGACTGAAATGAATGTGGGCTAAATGTTAGGTATGTCGTCTTGATTATGAGGTAAGGCGTGATCTCTTATTCTCTAGGCTTAGTCCTTGTTGCCGGAAGTGCGATAGGCTAAGTATTGCATGCGCAGAGATGATGTGCAAATGAACACGAACAACCGTTGTCAAACTCAAAGGCGCAAATAAAACGAAACAACCGGGCCGTCAACGCACACACTCGGTACATCCATTTGTTACAGAAAATATAAGTTAACGACGTTAAAATGTACCTATTTGTACACACCTGAAGTCTTGTGTTTCTTTTTAAAGAGCGTTTTTGTATATCTAATGGAGAGTCTTCTTTCCAGTATCTACTCGGTAGAATACAACACAACAGTAATCTCTGCAACAAATGATTTTCTTTCTTTTGTTACTTATCGATGTATCTGACTGCTTTGATCGTCATGACTTGAAGGCTCACGTCAAAATCAAGTATCCTGCTAACTTTAACCCTCTAAAATCTTATGTTTTTTTTTAGAAAACGACAACGTTAAAGTTTCAGTGGAGAGTGAGAGTCTTCTTTAGTTTGAAGAGTGTGACTGAGTCAAGGTTAAAGGTTGCACAACAGTAATCTCTGCAACAAATGAATATCTTTATTTTGTTCTTTATCAATGTATCTGACTGCTTTGATCGTCGTGACTTGAAGGCTCACGTCAAAATCAAGTATCCTGCTAACTTTAACCCTCTAACGCCTTATATGTTTAGAGAAAATGACAACGTTAAGGTTTGAGTCAAGGTTAAAGGTCGGGGCCACGGACGCAACACACACATCCGAACATGTACGATACAATAGACTCACTTTGTTTTAAAAAACGACGTGAGCCAAAAACGTTTCAGTAAAGGGCACAGTGTGATAAATGGGATAATTTATTTTTCACCCCCAATGAACTGAAGACAAGCAATGACATCAGCAACTGTCTAAAACTTCAGGAACAGACATGCGGACACACACATAAGAAGTGGCCATGGCTAGCGAAGATTGAATCGGCCGCCTCCCCCCCCCCCCTTCCCCTCGTATCCATTGGACCTGCCCCCCTTTTTTCATTCTTAGGGGGGGAACGCCCCCACTTTTTCAAACTCCTAGAATCAGTTCTGTGTATACTAAATACATAGATGAAAGCATTAACTGTACGTACATTAAACGTGTACATGAAGGAGTAAAACGAAATGCATGCAAACACACAGATATAATACATTGATAAAAGCACTAACTGTACATACATCAAATATCTACATGAAGGAATAAAATGAAATACGTGCGAACACACGTGTATGTTGATAAAATATGTACATTAAATATGTACATATTTCAGTAAGATGAAATCAACCAAAAAGGAATCCCACCCATCTAATCTTCATGCATGTACATAACATCTTGTCAACTTGAAATTTGTAAACTTTAAAACGAGTGTTTCTACAGTCTACACTGTAAACACTGTTGGAGGATGTGTGGTCTCTCTCCTTTACCAGTCCTCGTCGGTCAAATCCCATAGGTAGTTTGCGATGAAAAAACGCGACACTTCTTGCGAGTTGAGGTTGAAGGTTTTGACATCGTGCTTGTTGCTGATGACTGAAGAAAAGTTAAGGATATCGCAATGGGTGCTCCATTGGAACATACATGGAATGGTGTCAACAAAACATTTAATTATCATATACTGTGGAACCTCTCTTACAAGACCTCCCATTATAAGACTCCCTCCCATGACCTACTTCTCTGAGACATTGCCCTTCTTTGTAAGTATTAAAATTACTTCCCTTATAAGACCCCTCCCTTATAAGACCTCATTTTGGATGATTTTTGAAGGTCTTATAAGGAGGTTCCACTGTATATATATAACAGGTTCCCCAGCAGAAAAACAAAACAATGCATTGAAACTAGCATGCTTAGTTTATTAAGTAATTTTGCAAATTATTGAATACCAGGGTGTTTTAGTGTTGCTTTTTGAATGCACACAAGAATCTAATCTTTAAACATGTTACGTCTGTCCAATGATGCACTTAAAGTCATAATGATTACATGAACGCTGAAGAAATTATCAACCCTTCCAACCTACCTATAAGTCAAGGCAGAACTATCAAATATTTTGCTGTCAAATCCTCTCCTGTTCTTTCAAGATCACAACATGACAGAATTCAAAAGACCCATGTTCTAAAGAGCCAGAAACTTTCTTTTTCGTTAGTGTGTAAGATTCAGTCCCACATAACCAATATACAGACAGAGTAACTATTTGACTTTGAGCACTTTCTAGTTAAAAAAAAAGAAGATTTATTACCATGTTTCTAAACATTTACCAAATAAATACTTTTGGTTTTATGATTCAAAGTAGTTTGCAAACCTGAATGCCTTTCAAGCTGACAAAATGCAATGCAGCAGGATGTTATCAACTCCTTCACTGCCGAAGAAAATTAAGAAACTATCTTCTTTATTATTATAAAATTAGAGACTCAATCTGTAAAAAACAAAATGCTCTAGACTACTACATGTATAGACATATCTTTCCTGACTTGTCTCAGTTTAAAACAAAAACCATCATTCCAGGGCTATCAGCCGCTATAACATCAAAAGTTATGACATCATCAATGACATCACACACCCAGTAGTAGACCCAGGACCAGGCAGGGAAAGGGTTAATAGTTTTAACATATTGTCAGTGAAATTCAAAAACCTCGTATTTCAATTTTGGTAGTTTTGAGAAAAATTAATAAAACTGTTTTAAAAATTAACCGCGTTGACCACAATTGATTAACTATGATGAATATGTTGTTCAAGACATCGCGAGTTTAGTCCTGCATTTCTTTAAAATTACTTTTAAGAACATTTTTTTAGACTTGAAAAGAACGAAGATACAAGGTTTTTGTCCTTAACTAGATCTCAATTTCAGACTTACGAGTTTTTCTTCTATTTTCACAACCTCATTTACCCCAGATAGAAAGTCATTAGAGATACGAGCTTTTGGTGGAAGGTGGCAGGAAAAATGAGAGAGCTGACTATGTATCTAACTCAAACCCCCCAAAAATCAAGATATGAGGTTTTTGAATTTCACTGACAATATTGTGAAAAAAAAGTTAAATAATTTTAAAAAAAGTTAACAAATACAGGAAAAGGATACATCCTTTGATTTCATGGGGTTCACAGTTGTACTGCCACCGCAGGTTGGTAATGTTGCTGTATAGGTTGGCATCGCACCTGTATTCAACAATCGTGAATCAAGCCAATTCGTATCAAATACTATCAAGAAAAGAATTATGACTAAAAAGATTTTAATAATATACATTATTACACAAAGACCATAAACTTTAGTACAGTCAAATCTTTATTTTAAGACTTCCAAAAAACATTTAATCTTATATGGAGTCAACAGCAGAGTCCTGCATGAGCATGACTCCACATCATTCTGAAAGAAAGAAATCCATTTGCCTTTCCTGTAGTCTTATACAGGCCTCTAAATATAGTACTGTGGAACCTCCCTTATAAGACCTCCCGTCATAAGACTCCCTCCCACATAAGACCTATTTCTCTGAGACATTGCCCTTCCTTGTAAGTATTAAAATGACCTCCCTTATACAACTCCCTCCCATTCAAGACCCCATTTTGGATGATTTTTGAAGGTCTTCTAAGGGAGGTTCCACAGTAGGATACCTTACGTCCATGCCCAAAAAAATCAGTCTTGAATGTATTGTTTGAGCAATGGGAACATTATTCTAAGTACTGTCAAATTAGTACATTTAAATATAACAAAACAACAAAACTGGTATCTTTGATTTAAACTGTCATCTTGTGTTCAAAACAAAAATGTACAACTATATATCCCAATTTACCCAAAATAATCTAATGAGTAACATATTTATTTACATTAAGGCTAACTAAAAAAAAAAAAGTAACTATTTGTTTAATGGAACAGTTATTGCAAAAAAAAATCAAACAATTTATTACTTTTATAAAATATATGAAAAAAAAGTGGAATCATTCATGAGGAAAATAATTAAGTGGTTTTAGACGAATGTGCCTTTGGTCATGTGATCAGGCCCAATCACAAAATCGTTATGGCGATTTACAAGAATGTGGAGGATAGTGGGTTTTTCTTGGAGATAAATTGTCTTAACATGTTAACATTCTTAACAAGACAGCTGAGCTGCAACTAGATTTCTAGGCCTGTCAGAAATAATTGTGACTGCACAAAGTGACAACTGTGATCCCAGTGAGCCTGAAACTTTGATTACTAGACATTGAGTATGGTGAAAATTAAGTAGTAATTACAGTTTCAATCTCTCTGACATCATCTTTAAATAACCTAATAAACAGACTGTTCACCTCTACAAAGTGTTTAGGTTCCATTTTCATGCAGAATATCAGTCATCTAAATCTATTGAACCAAAAAGCAATGCACACAAACAAACGTCTGAGCAAAAGCCAAAGAAAAGTTTTGCAAGCAAAGTCAGCAGTTTCTCACCGAGCTTTAGGCAAAGCAGCAGTTTTAGCCTGTTTCTGTGACTGGCGCTGTTCCCTCAAATTTTGCTGCTCCTTCTGGGCTTTGGTGAGCTGTTCTTTCAGCTGATGGCACTCCTTCGTCACCGACGCTGACTGGGACTGAACCGATTCAACTTTGTTTTTCAGAGTCGCCTCCAGGTCAGCTAGGGAGCCACTGTCTCCAGTTTCACCCACTTCATCGGCATCAGTGAGTTCACTCGTCAGATCTGCGACAAAGCAATGACACATCATTCATGTACAAATGTTCAATAAGACTTTCAGAAAACAATATTCGCAGGAAACAGTAACACATGCATGCTGGTGAAACTCACATTAGGTTTGGAGATGCTAAGTTTTTCCATGAAGATTATCAGCATAAACTGGAGACTAAACTGTTTATAATACATTATTTCCTCCCCCCCCCCTTTTCCCCCTCCCCCTCCCTCTTTGTCAGTTTAATTTTGATTCGAATCACTGTACTGTACAGTACTTTGCTATCTAATCTTGGTTTAGTCTCTATTCTTAACCCCTTGACCTTGACTGCCACCAACGTATCACATACTGACCTGATCACATCACTGATGATGTCTTCAGATGAAGAGGAATAACCCTGATATGCTGGCTTTTGGTCTTACAGTCTAGAGATTTATATCCCCAGACCAGTTTGTCAGATTGGCTCTATCAGTTGTCTTTTTCATGGCATGATTGGCCCAATTATTTTTTCTTTAATTTTTATCTGGCAGTCAAGGGGTTAAAATAAAAACAAAAGCAAAGCTTACACTGGACATCATCTTTTAGCTGCTGGAGCTGCTTGAGGCGCAGGGCAGCCACTTGCTGGCTGGTTTTGTGGACGCTTTGCCAGGTATCTCCCTCCGTGTCTTCTCCTGCTAGCAGTGCCAGGAGCTGCTCTCCACACTCCGTCACTGAATTCAACTCTAGCTGGCTCATGCTTCTCTCGCTGGGAAACAAACCGTCTGCAAACAGACCAAAGATCAATTTCACTTGAAATGAACATGCCACACGGTATAGCAGACTATCACACACATGCACAAAGAGAAGCCTGCAGTATGACAAGACTGCAATATAATTCAGGCATCAGAATAGTCGGAAGTCCAATCCTCTCAAAAACGCGGCATCTAGGCCCTAGACTGAGGAGGGACAACACCAAAATGAGTTCTGAACACCCCCAATAAGGGTTAACATAATGATAAATCACTGTAAGATGCTATTTAACACAAAGGACAACACTCAATAAAAAGGAAAAACCTCTGACAGGAGAAGCCAAACCTCTGTCAGAAATTCTTAATCCTCTAAAATCCTCTGATGATTCTGATGCTTGATGATTATTGTAAATCTTAGTGGCAGCTGTGGAAAATCTTCAAGAAAGGGGAAAGATGCAGACTAAGGGCTTGTGTACATTACACACGGAAACCCATGTCCGCAATCCGCGAATAAAAATAATAAACGGACGGGATATGAGCATGGGTGTAAGTGTAAGGAGTAAGCGAGTGCTGCGAGACATGGTGAATGTGTGTAGCAAGGTTGTGAGTGAAAGGTAAAAGAGTCTGGAAGTGTTGTATGCTGAGCAAGTGGTGCAAAAGGCCAGACAGATAGCGACTGATGATTAGTAATGCTTTAGCCCACCATTATGAACTGTTGCCATCAGAACGCAGGTACCGGACCCTTAAGCTGAAATCACGGGCACAAAAAACTTTCAGTTTCATACCACGTTCCATCCATCTCTTAAATTCATGATTCAATCTACTCTGTGTATGTGTGTTCATGTTTAAATGTGCACATTTCTAAACTGATTTAATGAATTTTAATGATGTTTTGGTTGATATAATTGCGGTTAACACGTTTAAATAATGTTTTTTTCTTCAGTTCTCTTGTATTTGTCATGATGTTGCACCTAATCTGAATTTCTCTTTTTGAGATAATAAAGTATAATTGAACTAAACTTGATGAGTTTCTGCATGCACTTTAGTTATCACATCAGCCTATTTCTTACTTTCTTTTACTTATTTGCGGATAAGCATGAGTTTCCGAATGTAATGTACACAAGCCCTAAGAATGTTTACAGCCCCTTTCCCTTACAAATGTTTTTTTTATACTAATAATAAAAAAAACCTTTAGGTCAATACAAAATGTGCTTAATTGCAATCCTTTGGTAATGGAAGCATACTTTTGCTACCACATACCTCTAGTCCCATACTGTAATTTTACATCCATGATACAAGTCCCACATACCATATTCAATAGTCATTAGTGGTATGTGGGACTTGTATCATGGATGTGAAATTACAGTATTCCCACAAAATGTCTCTATCTCATCTGCTTGTGTCTGTCAAACCCACATAAACTGGTGTGTCTAAACACAGAATGGTGCCGAATAATGTTAAATGGTGCCGAATGGTGAATGCTGAATGGTAGGGCCAATTTTCTGCAAGTTTTGCCTTGAATCGAGTAATGGACAGGGTTACTTAGAATCGGTTTAGGGCTATTTTCATCAAAGAAAAATGAAGAAAAAATAAAGTAATCAACAAAGAAAAACTAACTGAAAGCTACTTCGGTCAACAATCGCCATGTCACCGCTGCAAAGTCAGCTAAATTAGTGTCGTAAACGTTGCCGATAGGAAGACAAATGGCAGACTTAGTATTCACGCTGTTGTTTTGGGTGGCTGTTTTTAAGGCTAAAAGTTAATGCTTTCACCATTCGACCCTACCAATCACTGAATCAGTGTTTTCACAATTTAGTAATCTCACCATTCAGCACCATTTCATTTGGCATTATTCAGCACCATGTGTTTAGACGCACCCCCATAAACACATGCACGCGCATACACCACACATACATGATGTACACTCACACACACACAAGCCCATCGAGAATATAACTTTAATGTGCATCTTGTGCGTTGCACACACGCACAAACAACGGTGTGTGGGAATAGCGGTATGTGGTAACAAAAGTATGCTTCCTTGGTGATCAGATCAGATCAGAATGAAAATCCGTTTAACGTCCTCCGGTCTGAAACAGACACATATGGGACATTAGTAAATATAAAGATGGTGGGAATGATCCTGGAGGCAATGCCCAGAGGCAGTGCAACTCCAGGAAAATCCCGAATTTTTAACGATACAGATGTATACTAGTATAAAGTCAGATCAGAAAGTAGGGACAAGGTTGAATAGCCGTTAGGCCTTTTAAAGTGCCTTCGTTTTATGCAGTTTTTAATACTATTATTATTACTATATATCAAGGTCTATCGATTGCTCAGGGTTTTTTTGATGATTGAAAATCAATTGTCATATAATAATTCTTTATAACTTTCCAACTTGCAGACCTGCCACATTCTGAGAATAAAAAAGAGGAGCGAGAATCTAGGGGCTGGCACTCAGGCCCCCCAGTAAAATCCATTGCCACTTCGAAATGTGCGGCCT
>JAGGCT020004252.1:62406-72406 GCA_017654935.2 Phymorhynchus buccinoides | reverse complement strand
GAGCCCAAAGCGCTTTACAATCAATTTTCCATCAACAAATAGACAACAAAAAACAAAAGAAGCATTCAAGAATGACACCAACCAGCAACAACGCATACATACAAGGCAACTCTCTCTCTCTCTCTCTCTCTCTCTCTCTCTCTCTCTCTCTCTCTCTCTCTCTCTCTCTCTCTCTCTCTCTCTCTCTCTCTCTCTCTCTCTCTCTCTCTCTCTCTCTCTCTAATACGCACACGCACGCACGCGCGCGCGCGCACGCACACACACGCACACGCACACACGCACACACACACACACACACACACACACACACACTTAACAACACCGACTCGTTAATCCCCCATTCAGTAAGCACACATCAACTGAGCCAGACGAACTGACCACATACACCAACACAATCATACAGAAACACCCTCACATACAACGTACGAACGTAGACAGACAAACACACACACACACACACACACACACACACATTTAACAACACCGACTCGTTAATCCCCCATTCAGTAAGCACACATCAACTGAGCCAGACGAACTGACCACATACACCAACACAATCATACAGAAACACCCTCACATACAACGTACGCACGCAGACAGACAAATACACAGACACACACACACACATGCGTAAGAGAGAGAGAGAGAGAATTATTAAGATAGAGGGACGATCCTGGAGGTACTGCAAGACCAGAAAAGTCATGATGTTGCTGTTTTTAATCACGAATTTATAAGCAGATAACATATGCCCTTCAACCACTATTCGCTTTGAATCGCTTTAGAAAACGAGAGAAGTAAAGCTACGAGTGGGATGCCATAGAAAGTGACAAAGGCGGTTGGGTCGGGCGGGCAGTAGCCAGCCGCAGGTCCAGTGATTTGGCTAGCTCTCCACGGAAGGAGGGGCCAACACGAGTGTCATATGTCACCGTGACATCACTATCACCTCATGGCTAGCGGTAGCGCGTGATGGGGAGGAGGGGAGAGGGAGGGGGGGTGTAAAGGAGGAGCGAAAGTCATGTTGGTTTAACGTCTAACTAGGCGTCCCACGAGACTGCTGTGTAAGTAGCTATGCTTTGGGACTGGCTCGCTCAGTGACTGTTCAGTTCAGAGTGAAGTGAAGAAGAACAAAGAGAAGCAGAAGAAAGGAAGATTCAGACAGAGAAGGAGAATAAGAAGAGATAGAAGACGAAGAAATAGACCAAGAAGAAGAGAAACCATGGGGAAAACCAAGAAATCCGTGAGTACTCTTTTCCCATTTTTCTCTAAGTTTCAAATGCAAATATGTGTACTATTTAGAAATTTTACCAACTGCCGGTTTTCCTTCTTATACATGTAGCTGGTAAGAAAGCTTGATGACCAGGTTTTGACTCCCAATACAAATGCCCCCAAATTGGAAGCAAAACATAAATTTAAAGAGCTGTCTCAATTTCAAGTCGGGGGATCATTTGTATGCGGGTCACAGCTACCTAGAAAAAAACCAAGGTGCTTAATCGTGGTGGAAATGATGTTTTACGTCCTCTCGGTCATAGGGACACATATGGGACATTTGTAGATACAAAGATGGTGGGAACAATATTGGAGGCAATGCCCGGAGGCAGTGTGCAACACCAGTAAAGTCCCGAGTTTTTAACAATATAGATAGGTGTATTTGTAATGTAGCGGTAACCACGCACCCTCAGTTAATTAAACCTCATCGGCTATGGGGAATGCCAGTCAATTCGGCCTTTTACCAGGTCGGCTTCATGCCAACTCGGCCCCGGGTACAGGTCAACTCGGCCTGAAGCCCTGGTCATTTCGTCCTCGGTTCACTCGGGTTTATCATTAAAAAAAAACCACAGCGCAACTGTGTAGTGTATGGTGTCTCCATGTGTGTGTGAAACACGAAACGGGTTTTATAACTCCGCCGTTTTTTGACCGAAGCGCTTCAAATTTGTTATCAGTCCTAACGTGGCGATGGCAAAGACAACCAAGGCGGCCGTGTCATTTGCGAGGTTAGGCAAATGCGCGAAACGCGTATCCACCAGCCTCTCAGCGCCGTTATCTCCAGTATCAAGTGTGCGCATGTAGTGTAATGGGGTGGGGGTGGGGAGTACAGGAGTGGGCGGGGGGCTGGGGATGGATGGGGTAGGGTGTTGTAGGGGTGGCGGGATGGTGGGGGGTGGGGGTGGGAAAAGGATGAGGGAAGAAGATGAAAGGAAGGAGAGAGATAAAAGTAATAATATAATATTTCACGGACCGGCAAAACCGGTACTCAGCGTTAGGGTTTTAATTTCCTGAACAAATCTTAGTTCTATTATTAGAATTTGCTTGCAGGGCTTGTATGGAAGACAAGGAGTCTGTAAGGATTGTGGCTTTAAAGGGAGGATTTGGAAAGTCATTTAGAAAAGAGCAGGCTTCGAGAATGGCCCAAAGTTTGGCACTAAAAATGGAAATTTTAGAATTTAGACAGAAAGATTTAGTTATATTGATGGCTGGAATGGTAAAGGCACAGCCTATCTGCGATTCAGAAATCTTTGATCCATCTGTATAAATTATGAGTTGATGTTGAATATTATCGATTGTTTCTTTGGCCGCGACTGAAAGTAAGTTTGGTTGATCTGTTTTTGAGTAGGACTGGTGTAGTGAAGTATCGAAGTCTGCGGATTCCCATTCCCAATGTGGAATGGGATATTTAGGGTAGGTTTCTATGTCATCTATTCCCAGGCCTGCCATGGAAAGCATTTCCCGGGAATAGTCTAGTGGGTTGCAGACTTCTTTTGATTTTATTGGCTTTTGTTGATAATAAGTTGGATGATTGTAAAAGGGGTCTTCGAATTCTGCTGAAAAGCTTTCAAGCGTGAACTGATTTGTTGCATAAAGTCTAGTAAGAAATGCTGTTGTATTTATTATTTTATTACAGAAGAACTCGAACCAGCGGACCCCAGAAGAGAAGGCAAATGCTAACGTAACGGAAAAAAGGAGGAGAGCTGCCTTGGCGGTAAGATCTGTTGGTGTGTGTGTGTGTGTGTGTGTGGTGTGTGTGTGTGTGTTGTGTGTGTGTGTGTGTGCGTGTGCGTGTGGCGTGTGCGTGTGCGTGTGCGTGTGTGCGTGGCGTGTGTGGCGTGTCTGTCTGTCTGTCTGTCTGTCTGTCTTGACTTGCCTTGCTGGCTGGCTAGTGTTGTGTATGATGTCTGTCTTGTCGCTTTCTGCTGCTCTCGTCTCACTATAAACCTCTCGTGTCTCTATCTAATAACCTTCCGCTCTCTTGTTTCTAACTGTCTATTCCATCCCCCCCCCCCCCCTCCCTCTCTCTCTCTCTCTTCATATTTTCATCCCCATTTCATCTAAGCTATGTAAGCCAATTACATTAAATATTACAATCATCCCAATGCTTTTAAATTAGTTTTATTATTTACTGATATTAAAGCATGCTCATCTCTTTCTCTTTTTCTATCCAAAGCGTTTTGCTTTTAGAAGTCAATTGCTTATCTCTGAATAAATTATTTTTTCTCAATTTATTTTATTTTTTATTTTTTTATTTTGTGTTTCTTTTCCCAATTCATAGATCATATGTATGTGCATAATTCTATTGTTCTAGCTTACATTATTTTATTGATAAAAAGTACTGATACGGGCAGAGAGGCCTAATCAATAAAAAAATTCAGACTTCTTCCTCTCTCTCTCTCTCTCTCTCTCTCTTCTCTCTCTCTCTCTCTCTCTCTCCTCTCTCTCTCTCTCTCTCTCTCTCTCTCTCTCTCTCTCTCTCTCTTTCTCGTCTCCTCTCTCCATCTCTCTCTCTCGGACGATTACCTTGTGCTTATAAATGAAAAAGACATTCCACAATATGGATTCCAGATTGTTTTGAAGAAAAAAACATTGCTTTTGTGAATATGTTCGGTTCGATTCGATTTCGATTATTGTTGTTTGATTCACCAATCATAATGATCTAGGTGTCGGTTCGTTCAAGGCAGTTTTCTTCCAATAAGCGAACATTTTTATTTCGATTATTGTTGTTTCGCCCCCCCCTGTCTGACACTTTAAAATATCGCATTTGCATTCTCTCTCTCTCTCTCTCTCTCTCTCTCACTCTCTCTCTCTCTCTCTCTCTCATCTCTCTCTCTTCTCTCTCTCTCAGCCTTATGCCTCTTCTTTTACTGAAAAAACAAAATGGGTCTTACGTCCTTTGAAAAGGAGCAAGGTGGCATTGTCTTCTTGTGCCTGCTGACGGCTGTTGTTATTTCGACCTGAATCACCAATCATAAATGATCAAGAAGTCGGTTCTTTCACGGCAGTTTTCTTCCAATAAGTATGTACCAGCAGGGCAAAATTTCACACTGATCGTAAGGAAACAAAACCCACACAGTCAGAGAGCGGACAATAAGACAAACACAACACAACAACATATTTTGACTCTATGTCAATTAGAACCAGAAATATGGCCATAAATGTATGAGAAAAAATTCTCTGTTTTCGTGGCCATTTTGCCAAATTTGAAAATTTGTCAAATTTGGAGGACTTTGACAGCCAAGCTACTTCCTTTAACTGAATAAAAACAAGAGGATTTATTATTTGAACTTTGTAGATAAAGCTAATTTAATTTGAGGTTTATACCTTTGTTCATTTTGACACTCCAACAACTCAAAGTAGCCAATTTTCTCATTTTTGATAGGTAGGTAAACTCGTGCTGTAGATCTGTAAATCCTGGCAAGTTTTCTACCAAGAAACAAAATCTAATAGTGTTGTAGAAATAGAATAGCACACACACGCACATGTAATCACATGCATATAAAATTCTACACACGCACGGACGGACGCACACACTCACACGTACACACACATGCATCAAAACGCATGGACATTGCGTGTTGACTGTGTTGTGCGCTAACGCGCGCACTGACTCAGATCTTTTAAAAAACCAACCACACACACACACGGAATATAATTGTATGTGTTTCCTGGTCTTAGTACATTCCCTTGAACTCCCTCCCCTCTCCCCTCTTTCTCTGCCTTCCCTTCCCTCTCTTTCCATCTCTGCATGTAGGTCTATCATATATACCTTTTAAACTCGTTATTTGGTTGTATCGAAATGTGTGGGGTTGTGTGATATGTTCTTTTTCATTTTGTATCCCATCGCTTTTATATGATGTATTATGTTATAATTAGGTCTATATTATTATATAATTATGATATGTACAGATGCATTGTTATAGTAAACAAAATTATTCTCCATTTCACATGTTATTTAAAATTCTATACATGTGTTTGTTTATCTAATATTATCTTCTTAACTGTATGTGATTTTATGCCGTGCCACAACATAATTTCTCTGTATGAGATAATAAAGTATTCTGTGTGAGTGTGTGTGTGTGTGTGTGTGTGTGTGTGGGTGTGGTGTGTGTGTGTGTGTGTGTGTGTGTGTGTGTGTGCGCGTGTGCGTGCGTGCGCGCGCGTGTGTGTGTGTGTGTGTGGTGTGTGTGTGTGTGTTTGTGTTGTGTGTGTGTGGTGTGTGTGTGTGTGTGTGTGTTGTGTGTTTGTGTGTTAAGTTTGAACGTCTTTCCACTAAAAGTGATTCAGACAAAATTATATTGCGGTGTTTTTTTGGTGTGGTTGAGTTGTGAGTAGATGTGTCTGTAAGTGAGAATATGTAAGAATATAATAAGTAATAAGTTAGTGATGTAATCATTACCCCCACCTCACCCACCCCATTAATTAAACAAAGTTTATCTTCACTTAAAAAATATAACCGATAATGAACAAGGTTAAAGATAAATACTACTTGAACTACTTAATAAACATTTGGGTGGGTGTGTGTGTGTGGTGTGTGTGTTTGTCCCAAACTGCTATCTCCCTCAACCGTCTTGGCTCACACCCTCCACTCCCCTTGATGTAATTTCCTTACCCACGTTTGTATTTTTATGTGAGCAGGACTGAGGAGAATTGTGTTTTTGTCAGCTTACTCTTTAACCCTTAATAAAGATCATTTTGACTTGACTTGACAAGCTCGCGCACGCGGGTGCACGCGCCAAGGACACACACGCGCACGCACACACACAGAAAAAAAAGAAACACACACACACACGCGCGAATATAATTATCTACCAATCATGAGTATCCCCCCCCCCCTCCACCCCAACCCCATCCACCTGATATCTAATTCAAACAAATCACTTTTTGACTTATACATTTTTTTTATCTGATTACAAAAAAAACCCGCATTAAACATGTAACGTTATTAAGAAAAAGTTTTGTTGTTTTTGTGATATTAAATTAATCCTCTCCCCATTAGGCTTTCCACCCCCCACTCCCACCCACCACACTCTAGCTTCCCCCTCCCACCTCTTTTGTTTTCCAGTTAAAAAAAAAAAAGCCCACATATATGTGATCACTTTTTTATATGATGTGTTTTTGTTACACTGGGAGTAAGAAATTATTTGAAAACATTCATGAATCGATTAAAAGCGTACACTTTGCACTGCGAGAAAACAACATGACCTTAACTTCGGCGTAGATCTAGTCTATGACTGAGATCACTGTGAACGTATTCATTATTGCTGCTTCTCACGATGCTCAATCGGAACTTTCTAAACCAGTTATTTATAAGATACCAGCCATCCAAAGCTAAATTAAATAAGCTAACACATGAAACCCTATTAAAATGGATTTTTGAGTCAAGCGATATCATAGAGATCGGAATATTGTAATTCAACAGTGAATGCTCCGTACTGATCCTGACAACTGGTGGCTTTGCCTGGAAGCAAGGTTCTTGAGCAGACTGCCTGTGGAAGCAAAATAGCAAAACGATCACTGCAACCTTAGTGAAATGGATTGCTTTTCCGCAATTATTATGTTTTTTATCGTTATCTTTAATGGTTTTAGGTTTGAACGTACTATTATACTGAAATCGTGTGATTTTCACTCAGCATGAGCAGCGGCCGCTACTCAGTCTTTTAGCGCAACCTACGTCAGCCAGCCAAAGAAACACATATCTTCAACGGGGAAAGCCACAAATACTGTGACGTCACAGTAGAAACGGCACAAAAAGCAAGATAGTGTAAAAAATAGACCTATCCAACGGATGTCTGCTGTGTAGATTTCCGTGTCGGGCTTTAGGTAACAATTTCACTTCAAAACAAACTACTTAAAGTTTTTATATAGTTTATTTTCATGTTATTTCGGTCAAACATATATCAAACGGAAGGTAATTAACTGGTGAAAAAAACTGTGACCATTTTAAATGCTTAGGCCGACAAGTGATAGAAATTAGTGGCTAACAGCGCGAAGTGACTAAGAGGACTTCTCCGATCATCGGGATTGTGACAACAACGTCATCGTCCGACACCGACACCTGCTGTATTTCTAAAAATCATTAAAAAATATTCAGGCCTCATTGTATACACACCAGATACACGACTCAAAAGAAAAACAGTTTCATCTTTAATTTGCACTTTATTTTAAGACAATACATTCATAAATAGCAACACTAAAACAACCTGAAAACTACTGAAAATAGGCTGATTTTATAATGGGGGCAATAATGACGTAGGACTTGCGCGTACCTACAATAAGCCAACACTTCATATAGGTTGGGATGTGGGTTTTGTTTGACTGGCTTTCTCAAAGGGCTGGTGGCCTACAAGAAACCAAACTTTTGTTCATGTTCGCCTGCTCATTTCGGTCGCTGCCTGTTTTTCGGTCTGTTTGAATGTCTCTATCTCTCTTCTCTCTCTCTCTCATCTCTTCTCTCGCTCTCTCGCTCTCTCTCTCTCTCTCTTTCTCTCGCCTCTCTCTCTCTCTCTACTCTCTCTCTCGCTCTCGCTCTATCTATCTCTCTCTCTCACATGATTTCATCAAAGTTAAATTTTGCAAAGCCAATATCACCACATGCGAAACTATGTTATACGTGGAATGTGCATACATTTACTTTGGTCTGTACCAGGTGGAGATGGGAACCTGGAGGAAGCCTAAATCTGCCAGGAGATGCAAAGCAAATCCAGATATTATTAGAAGCGGTCACCAAGTTTTGTGGTGTGTTGCTGCTGAGTGTTATTATTGCCGTTATTGTGTCTATGTGACGGGGTGGTCGTATATGGTCTTTTTGTTGTCGTCGTCGTGTGGTTTAGTTAAGTACATGATAATTATAGCAGCGCCATTACAGTCTCGTTTTTTCTTTTGAACCCAAACTCTTACTTGGGTTTGAGTTTCAGAAATGCAGTTGTTTCGTGTCTTGTAGATTCTATTTACTTAGGATGTGCTTTGTGGCCACCCCCTCTCTCCCGCCATACACCTAAAACCAACTTTTGAAACCTAAACCGACTTCGTTTGTGTGCTTAATCTTATAGAATTTTTTGTTTTGTAACCAAATTTGACTGAAACGTGTGTGTTTGTTGCGGTGAGGGGGTTTTTATGTTGTTGGTTGCGTTTGTTTCTGTTGCTTGATGTTGTTCCCCTCTCTCTAACAAGCCGCATAACCTAAAGTCAGACTAGAGACTTTCCCCATTCACACAATTAACGCTTTTCTTCTGAAAGCTGAAATGACATTCCTTTTCTTCATTCATATATTCAAACGTGGGTGTACGCGCAGCAGGTGTGTCAAGTCTAATTCAAGCAAAATTTATCTTTCATTGACAATAAAGGGGGAGTAAGCTACAAGAATTTTTCAATCCTGTGTATGTGCGGTGTGCTTGCATTCGCAACATGTATTTGTGTCTATCTTTGCGTCGGTGTTACGTATAGTGCCGCATTATGCGTTGCATATTATTTTATGTCTGTTTGCCGTGCGCTTACATACGTGTGCTATTGTGTGTGCAGCCATAGCTGAATCCAAACGCCTCCAGGCGGCACTGGGAAGAAAAGTCAAACACGGTGAGTTACGTCGACTAAGTTTTGAAGATTGTTCCTACTTACTCTGTGCTTTGTAAGTAATGTCCCAATATGGTACAGCTAGCACGAGAGGGTTGGGGTTTTGATACTACAAAGCGCAACTTCTCTTTGTTTTTCTTTCCATTGTACACTTATGATGTTGTTGCTTTTATTTCCATGCTTGTGGCAGCCAGATATGTAATTGAAAAGTGTTGGAGTGCCATGCATAGCTACTAAGCTTGTTGCTCTTCTTATTTACATATGTGCTGCTGTATGTGCGTATTTGATTAAAACTTGTACATTTAAACCAACTCCCCTCTATGCTCTGCCAGAGTATAGAATGTCATCTCTTTCAAATAATGCTATAGAATGTGAATAGTAGTTTCCCATAATGTGAAACCTCCAGAAGGATGCCAACTTAGACATTCGAGGAAGGCACAGGACGATGGTATTAGGCATTGTCACGAGGCTATTTAGGTACAAAATGTGTTGTTTTTTTCGCCACAGAAAACCTGTGCGATAGAAATAATAACAATATAATAAATGTTTCAAAGTACAGTATTGGCGCATTTAAGCTTACTTTCACATGGGATCAAACATCTCAGATCAAGATGATCACCCATCAGAACCTTTTTGATCATTATAACAAGTATAACAGCGGGTAGTATCCGTCAGAGCATTACAAACACTGGGCTTGATTTTAAAGTAAACATATTTACATATACGTGCAGATTCTATTACATATTTGCCAACCACACAATCTTCGTGTCCCAGTTGCCTAGAAGAAAGTTATATATAAAAAAAAGATTAAAAGTTAAATTTATGTTTCCAAGGGAGGTTACGCCTTAGGAATGTGTGTTATGTTTTCTCTTGAACACACAGTTTATCGTAACGAAGAAGGTGTTGTCTTTTGTGTTGACTTGATGTCCACTTCGTAGTGTTGTTTGTCTCTAGTGGTAGAAATTGGGGTTCACTTTTCTCCTTCTTGGGTTGTGGGGTTTTCAGGACCGCGCCGGCCAGCAATTCTGTTGGGTTACTGGCTGTGTTAATGTGTATACTTATTGTCTGTCTGGTTTATTAGTTAGGGGAAGGGTGTTATTGTTAGATTTACATTATTTGTGGTATGGGTTTCATCGCGCTAGATGTGTTGTGCATTTCGTAC
>JAGGCT020004252.1:58730-61906 GCA_017654935.2 Phymorhynchus buccinoides | reverse complement strand
GGGAAGAGGAGGTGTGGGAAGAGGGGGAGAGAGAGAGAGAGAGAGGGAGATGAGAAAGAGAGAGAAAGATAGATAGAGAGAGAGAGATAGAGGAGAGAGAGAGAGGAGAGAGAGAAACAGACATAGAGAGGAGACGCACATACACCTCAACAGAGGCGATGGAGGAGAGGGGGGTACAGTGAGGAGAGGAGATGGAATTGGAGAGAGAGAGGAGAGAGAAGAGGGAGAGAGAGAGAAGAGGGAGAAAGAGAGAGAGAGAGACAGGGCGAAAGAAAGACCATAGAGAGGGAGGAGGAGAGAGAGAGAGACAGTCATAACAGTTGTACAGAGACTACATGAGGGTCAAGGGGAACGATGGGCGGAGAAAATGAGGGGACGGGTGGGTTTACGGATGCATGCCAGTCAGTAGTTTCCGCTGTGTGACCGATGACTGCCAGTAGTAGCAGAGGGGACATGGGCTTTGCTGTTGGCGGGCTGCCTTACGCAGGGTACATCCCCAATCTCTCTCAGGATTTGAGGACGAGAGTTGGCGTTGGGGAAACGGGTTCCATATTGTCATTTTCTGACGTTGAGTCCATAAGAAGGACTCAATGTTCTACTCTTGTTCGTATTGTGACTTGTATGAGACCACACTGTAATTTTTCCTAACAAGATAATAATAATATAAGTATTTTTAGACTTTGACTTTGTGACTTTGATTTTGACTTTGACAGGATTTGGATCTGAGGGTGGAGCATTTTCCACTGCTTCAGCGAGCACGGGCAGGGCGGGCATTACCACTACGACACCACCCCGGATGAAGTGGTGTATCGGGCATACTTCAACCTGGCCGAATTTCTCTACCGAATCGACCAGCCCCCTCCCTCCTCTGGCCAAGTTTGGCCGATAGAGCGTCCAATGAAACCAGGGGACCGCTTCACAAAAGCAAAAAGCGGTCCTAAGACACCCACCCCCCCCCCTTCGTTTGTCGATGGTTCGCGAACGTTAACGCTCAGTCTCGAGGGGTAGGTAGCGGCAAACTATTAGTAGTGAATCATGGGAAATGTACATTACTTCCGGTGTTTTTTTTATCGTCTTCTCGCGTGAACGGTGACTTTGACTTTCAAAATGGTAGACCAAGTCAACAAACTTTGTCCTCAGACAAGTTTTTATTTTAAACTCTATCACGAACATATACGGGGTGATATTAGCAAATCCCCTGAAGTCGGAGTATGGCCGCCCATGTGGCGGGGCCCTTTAAAAGCAGCCATACACGTAATCTTCCCACCCAAGGCCATGCGAAATGTTCACGTGGCACTGGGGAACGACAACAAATCAACAACATTTTAGCAAATTAAACAAACGCAAACTTGTGTTTTTGAGTGCTCTTTCTTATTTATTTTTTCATCATGTTAGATGGCATAATACAATAGTGCAAAATTAATTTTCTGCACTCAAAAAGACGTGATTGAAATGCAAATCTATGTACCGTCTGACATGATACAGGTATGATTTATCTCCCTTTTGATAGCAACCCTTTTCTCTCTCTCTCCCAAAAGTGAAGAGTAAGCTTAAAGAGTTATCTACCTTAGCAAACGTTTTGGTGTTTCTTAGACCCCTTTTGGCGCAACCGTAATTCGCGCGAATAGCGACCTCTAATGAAACTAACCCCAGGATTTGATTGCAATGTTAAAGTTAGAAAGACAGCATTCTGTTTTTGAGGGTAGGGGGATCCAAATGCGATCCGATTGTGACATTTGTGAGGCAACATTTCTCGTGACATGCTTCCTGTCTACATGAATCTGAGGAAATCCTACTAGTTTTTGTCCATGTTCACTACAATTATGTGTAGTCCCCACCCCCCACACCACCCCACACCCCACCCCACGTCCCCCATCCCCCGTACATGAATCTGATTGAAATATCTGTGTTTTTGTATCAGACATTTGATTTGATTCGTGCATTGGGGTGTTCTACATGAGAATAGTGAACGAAAATGTAATTATTTTTAGACGGAAGTATTTCACGTGAATCATGACTCACAGACATCCGTCACCAATCTGATCGCATTTGGATTCAAATAGTATGCAGTGCCCCCCCCCCCCCCCCCTCCTTAAGGGGGTGCACAACTGCAGGTCATGTACATGTACAAACCTTTCAAAAATTAATCAGAGAGTTCTTTCCCCTTCCATTTAAAAAAAAAATGTTCGGTTCAGGATCATTGAAATGTATTCCTTTTTTCTGTCACATTCTAGCATTTCGTTTAAAGGTGACGGTCGTTTTGGTTGGTTTTATGAAAATATGTTATGAAAATACAGTGGCACCTCCCTTACAAGACCTTCGAAAATCATCCAAAATGAAGTCTTATGAGGGAGGGGTATCAAAGATTAACTTGTGGCGGTGCCATAGCCGATGAGGTTTAACCGAGGCGTGGTCACCGCTACAGATATATATTAATTAAAAAAATCGGGACTTTACTGGTTTCGTACTGCCTCCGGGCATTGCCTCCAGGATTGTTCCCACCATATTTGTATTTACAAATGTCCCATATGTGTCTGATTCAGACCAAGAGGACGTAAAACTCCATTTTCTCCTCCGAGGGGTCTTATAAGGGAGGTAATTGTAATAGTTACAAAGAAGGGCAATGTCTCAGAGAAGTAGGTCTTATGTGGGAGTGAGTCTTATAATGGGAGGTCTTATAAGGGAGGTGCCACTGTATTGACTGTTTCATCCACTCCTGTGGACAGTCAGTAATGAAAAGGTAATCTGTTTTGTTTTGGGAAAGAAGAAAAATGTGTCTAAATTTGAAATAGCAACACGATGAACACTTTCAAGGATAATGCTTATCATTTAATGGTTTCTAGCTTGCAATAATTTATTGCCTTGTGTGTAATGTGCAATGTAACCTTAAAGAAATGTGTTCGATTATCAGAAAGCGAGGGTATATTGTGCAACATTGTATTGTTTGCAATAAGTTGATAAGTGGGTTTTTTGTGTGTGAATATGATTGAAGAAAAATATTTTTTTGGTGATGGGGGTAGGGGTGGTTGGGGGTTGCACTAAGACAGAATCAGCGTGTTTGTTAAAGACAAACATTATTTTGTCTTAAGATGCCTATGTTAATTTTTGTAATACGAGTATGTATGTGTGTATGTATGTATGTATGTGTTATAGTGTTTTTTTGTTAAATTGTTGGT
>JAGGCT020004252.1:36230-53730 GCA_017654935.2 Phymorhynchus buccinoides | reverse complement strand
TGCTCAAGGAGCTTTATTTATAAAAAGTTTAAAAAGGAGGCAAAGGCCTTCATAACATTTTATACAATATTTACATTTAAATGAAAGGTTAAGGTCCGCTATACAAGTTTAAGTGACCAGAGGGTCACAGGACCTAGCGTTTAAAAACAACTTTTTTGTTATTGTTAAAAGAAGAACACCCTTTATTACATGATCGAGTGATCACGGAGTGCCCCAGTTTTAAAAGAACTATTAAAAATGTTTGTCTGTACAAAAATATATACATCAGAGTTCTGTACATATGTTTGTGACTTTATCTGGTTTAATTAGGTTTTTATTTTTAATGACAAGTAAAAAATGGTTTATTATGGTTAATTTTAAGATCTCAATTGATATAGGATAAGTTTAACTTAGTAAACTTGTTAAAAAGTTTTATGAACTTCACTAAAATATATTTTGTCCAAAGTCTATTGCTTTAGTTGTTAAAACAAACATTAAAATGATTTTATCTGGTGCATTATAAGTAGTTTTTAAATTTATAAACATTAAAAATGGTTTTAAGAGTTACCATTAAAATTTAGTTTGTTATGTCTTATTATCTAGTAGTGAGGCTATTTTTCCTCTTTCCTTTATGCATTGGTAGGGGCTCTAGCTCCTCCAATGTGTATCATTAAATTGAGTAGTACTTCCCAATAGGTGTACGAAGTAACATCCAAAAGATAGTCTCATAAGAGGCTGTATCGTTTTCACCTTTATAGTTATATCTAATTCTAACTAAAAATATTGACTAAGTTGAGTGAGGGGACACTCCGCCAGAGGCCACTAGTTATATTAAAAATTACTTGGGTATTCATTGTTTAATTTCTTTCTGGTTAGTTGTTTTAAGGTTCTGGTTAAGGATTCCCTTCGGTTAGGGGCGTTGCCTCGGGTGCGTCGCCAATAGGAGCGACCACCCGGAGGTGTCTCAGGCTGGCAAGAGATACCCATCTGTCACCATCCTGAGAGACCCAGCCAAAGTCTTTCCCCCTTTCCAAAAAGGAAAAGAAAGAAAGACGATGCTCCACAACTACCAAGGTTTCGGCGCCTGGGTCGCACCGACATCCACCTCCGGGGGAGGGACTAAAAGAAAAAATGTCGTGGGGAGGTGTGAGTCTGTGTTTGAGGGAAAATGTGGTCTGTTTGCTTTGTTAAAAACGGGCAAGATGGGGCGGAGCTGGAGAGGGGGAGGATGCCGATCCGACCCAAGCACAGAGTCCCCATTAAACTTAATTGTAGTTTTAGAACGTTAATTATACTAAGTGTTTAAATGACGTCTGGCCAACTGTCTCGGCAAGCCAAATAATAGGAGACCAACCTAAGTTATGGTGTTTTGTTAAAATGTTCTTTTCGTTATATAACAGATTGTTTTGTTTAAATTTTTGACGGGTAGGTTGTAGTTCTGTTTTTATTTGATCACAGGGATTGAAGATATGTTTAAGATTGAGAATTTCCCCACAATGGCAGGGGGTGTTCTTGAATTTGCAGTAGATTGAGTCTGTGTAAAATCTGAAGATTCTATTTTGAATTTTATATGGGACAGGTAGGAAAAGTCCTTCTTTGATGAATTTCATATGCCAGGAATGGGCTGCGGAGTAGGCATCCAACTCCTCAGCCCACCTCTGGAATGAACTTAGTTTCAAATGTGTTTTGATTTCAGAAATAGATAATTTTAAATTAACAGTTTGACCTATGTTTTGTTCTGCTGCCATTTTGGCTGCTTTGTCTGCGAGGTCATTTCCTTTTAACCCAAGATGGGAAGGGATCCATGTTATAGTTAGGTCAGTGCCTTTTATTATTATTTGATTTATTAGGTTTTGTATTTCCTGAATAATCTTAGTTCTATTATTAGAATTTCCTTGCAGGGCTTGTATGGAAGACAAGGAGTCTGTAAGGATTGTGGCTTTAAAGGGAGGATTTGGAAAGTCATTTAGGAAAGAGCAGGCTTCGAGAATGGCCCAAAGTTCGGCGCTAAAAATGGAAATTTTAGAATTTAGACAGAAAGATTTAGTTATATTGAGGGCTGGAATGGTAAAGGCACAGCCTATCTGCGATTCAGAAATCTTTGATCCATCTGTATAAATTAGGAGTTGATGTTGAATATTATAGATTTTTTCTTTGGCCGCGACTGAAAGTAAGTTTGGTTGATCCGTTTTTGAGTAGGACTGGTGTAGTGAAGTATCGAAGTCTGCGGATTCCCATTCCCAATGTGGAATGGGATATTTAGGGTAGGTTTCTATGTCATCTATTCCCAGGCCTGCCATGGAAAGCATTTCCCGGGAATAGTCTAGTGGGTTGCAGACTTGTTGTGATTTTATTGGCTTTTGTTGATGATAAGTTGGATGATTGTAAAAGGGGTCTTCGAATTCTGCTGAAAAGCTTTCAAGCGTGAACTGATTTGTTGCATAAAGTCTAGTAAGAAATGCTGTTGTATTTAATTTCATTAGGTAGTTGAGGGGGAGCCACCCCACTGAACCATAAACAAGTTTGGAGTTTGCAAATCGTGGTAGTCTAAGGGCTGATTTGAGGGCTTTAAGTTCTGTGGTTTGTAGTTTTTGTAGTGTATTTTTTGGAGTACTATGGAACACTTCCATGCCATAAGTTAGGCGACTGCGGACTAATGCTTGTGTTAAATAGGCAAGAAACTTAGTATTTTGTGCCCATGCCTGGGAGGAAATAATTTTAATAAAATTTACTGCTTTTGTTGCCTTTTTGCAGAGATGCTCAATATGTGGGGACCAATTTAATCGAAAGGTAAGCAAAACCCCTAAAAATTTAACTTTATTTGCCATGAATCTTTTTTGGCCTAAAATATTAATAAAGGTGTCTTTTTGCTTTAAATTATAGCGAAAACACATGAACTCGCACTTGTCCGGGGACAAGGCGAATCCGTTATTTTGCAAGTAGTCTACTATCAGATTTGTGTTAGCCTGATGGGACTCTAAATATACTGCAAGTGCTTTAGCTCCCTTTGTAAATGCTGACGACCAAATAGCTATGTCGTCAGCATACATGGAAATTTGACAGTTTTTTTAATTTTAATTTAGCAATGTCATGAATCATGACGTTAAAGAGAGTCGGGGCGATGATGCTGCCTTGTGGGACCCCCATGTCCACCTGGTGTTTTTTGGACATGGATGATCCCACTTTGACTTTCAGTGTGCGGTTTGTAATAAAACTCTGTATAAAATTAAACATGTTGCCCTGAATACCGAGCCTGCTGATTTTATCTAACAACCTCCCATGCCAGACGGAGTCGTACGCCCCTTTAATATCAAAGAAGGTGGCGAGGACTTTCCTGCGTCTTGCAAAAGCTTTTTTGACATAGGAGGTTAGTCTTATTACCTGTTCCATGCAGCATCTATGTTTCCGAAAACCTGCCTGGAATTTAGGAAGTACGTTATTTTTTTCTAAAAAATATTCAAGTCTGCGTTTTACGATACGTTCGTAAATTTTACCCAGATGAGGGGTGAGGGAAATGGGGCGGTAGCTTGCGGGGTCCCTAGCCGGTTTTCCAGGCTTAAGGATCCCCACTACTTCGGCCTCCTTCCAAGCTTGTGGGACTTCGCCCTCATCCCAACATCTGGAGTAAAAATTATGCAAGACTGTAAGAAAAGATGGGGGCAATTTCTTTATGAGAGTGTAGGAGATGATATCTTCTCCTGTTGCTTTAAGCTACGTACATAAACCCCATTCGCTTATATGCGAATGTGCGTGCGCTCACGGCCGCGCTTCCGAGCAGTGTGTGTGTGTGTGTGTGTGTGTGTTGTGTGTGTGTGTGTGTGTGTGTGTGTTGTGTGTGTGTGTGTGTGTGTGTTGTGTGTGTGTGAATGTGCTGTGTGTTGTTCTGTTGTGAGTTTATGTGCTTGCATGTGTATGAGTGTATGTGTGCGCAGGAGAGATTGTGTTCGGCTAGAGAGATGGGGGGAAGTGAGTGTGTGCGAGTATGTGTCTGTCTGAGTGTGCTTGCACGTGCGTGTTTTCGTGTACTGTGAGTGCGCGCGATACGGATGAGTTAAGGTGCATTGTTCAATAGCTCTCCTGCCCTCCCTCCACCTCTCTCTCTCTCTCTCTCTCTCTCTCTCTCTCTCTCTCTCTCTCTCTCTCTCTCTCTCTCTCTCTCTCTCTCTCTCTGTTACTTGTTTATTGTATTTTCTATTTATTTTCATATTTGCTGATGACCCTACCCCGCTGTCCCCTTTGACATGGGCAGATGGCCCAGTTCAGTAAAATATTGTTCATTGTTGTTCTCTCTGTGTGTGCGCGTGCGAGACACATAGAGAGAGGAACGAAACGTTGTGTATAATTATGAAATTATTTCCTCGCATTCCTCACTTAATTATTGCACATGGTAATTTGTTGTTAATCTACAGTCTATGTCGCTGCTCATAGTACTTCATACCATTTAAAAAATGATGATTTATTTGTTGATATTTTTGTTTGTTGTATTATTAGGGAAATGTTCCCGACTGGAGAACTCGGGCGAACACCACGAACCGAGCCTTGATGACGATGACACGGGGCCTCCACAGCGAGAAGCTAGCTGCGAGGGCTGAGCCCAATACAGCAGTAGCAGGGAACGAGATAGGAAGACCACCACTACCACTACTACCACTACTACCAGACTTCTTTGAGAATCCGTTCGCAACGTCATTCAACCCGAACCCTTGGCCAAAACGGAACACGCTACCGCCAAACGTGATGGAGGGGAAGATGGCATCGAGCATGTCACTCGCGTTACTGAATGTTTTGGACAGCCACACTGTGACACCGAGCTTTCTAGGTGATGGGTCCATGATGGGGGCAGGCACAGCGAGAGAGACAGGGGGGCATGAGATGATGTCGGGGACTTCAGGGCGCGTGATACGGTTGACCAACGGTCCGCATTTGGTGGCGTGTCACGATGACCCGGCCTTCAATCTGGGGCAACGACAACAACAACAAATTGCAGCGTCTGCACAGGTAAAGGGCCGGATACACTGCATACGATTCGATTCAATTCGATCCGATTTTGACATTTTGTGACCCAGCACCACGAAAGGGACATTAAGTGTCAAGCTGACCATTCTGAGATAATTATGCGTTTCAAAATTTCAGACAATGCTAGTTCTAATGATACAAGAACTTTTCTTGTATTGTTTTCCATTCCTGAGTTATGAGCATTTACATTTAATATGGTGAGTGTCGGCCATTTTGGGAAAACACAGTCTAAAGTCTAGCCTAGCTGAAGAAAATGCATTGACCTACTCGTTTTAAAACACTTATAATACCATTTAGAGACCATATTAAAGATTATCCTTCATAAAAACGAAAGATAAAATGTTAGAGAACACAAACATACCCATAACTCAAAATTGACAAAAACATTAGATTTTTGACTTTGCAAGCCTGTTGTGAGAAACTAGCCCATCGATTTAATGCCCCTTGTGTGGTGCTGGGTCATGATTGATGTGACATTCTACTGTCTAATTAAATCTGATAGAAGAAATGATATTGTGTCTTTGTTGACTACGAAAAAGCTTTTGATTTTGTAAACCGTGCACTTTTATGGCAAAATATTATGAATCTCAACATTAAAGGAGACATTTTAAGAGTAGTCAAAAATGTGTATGCCAGAGCAAAGTCCTGTATTTCATGGAATGGTACTTTGTCCTCTTTTCATGAGTGCAACACTGGGGTAAGGCAAGGCGAACATTTATCACCTCTTTTGTTTTCTATCTTTCTAAATGATATGAAGGAGTATATTGGAAATAAAACAGGTAAACTAGAATCATTGAAGGTCAGTGCAAGGCAGATGCACATAAACGAAACTGAAGTAGACCAGCTTTTTAATATGTTTCTGCTTTTGTATGCGGACGACACAGTTATTTTAGCTGAATCCCCTGCTTCATTGCAAACTGCACGTGACGCTATGTATAGTTATTGCACGCACAACAAACTTAAAGTAAATGTAGCTAAAACAAAAGTGGTTGTTTTTTCAAGGGGCAAAATAAGAAAAAAATGTAGAATTTAGATATAACAATTGTAAATTGGAAGTCACTTTCGATTTTCAGTATCTTGGATTAACATTCAGTTAAAGCAATAAGTTTAAGTTAGCTCAGAGGAAGGTGTACGATAAAGCTTCTAGAGCAATGTTTTCAGTATTGCGTAAGTGCAGGAAGCTAATGTTACCTGTTGTACAAATTGATTTATTTGATAAAAATGATAGCCCCCATTTCATTGTTTGGTTGTGAAGTTTGGTGCCCGAATTATGCGATTTGGCAGCTAAAATACAATTAAAGTATTATAAATTAGTGTTAAGCTTAAAGAAATCTATGCCTACGTAATATGGTTCTAGGCGAGTTGTGTCGATATCCTATAGAGATCTCTGCAAAAAGTCGTATGTTGAATGTTTGGTTTAAACTTAGGGATGTTTCTAATGCTGATAATCTTTCTAGTATCATGTATAGATTTCTTTTGAAGTTATATGTTTCTGGTGAGTACAAAGCCAATTTTCTTCAAACAGTACATAATACGTTAAATTCTTTGGGTTTCAGTGATGTTTGGCTTGGCCAGTATAATATTAATTTCAGTCAACATTCTTTCAAAAAACAAATAAATCAGCGTCTGCGTGACCAGTTTGTCCAGACCTGGCCAGCTGAGTTAAACACAAATGAACTTTACACGAACTACAGAATATTCAAAGAAAACTTTGTGTCAGAAGAATACTTGACCATTCTCCCTGAATACCAGGCCAAATGCATTCTCAAATTTAGAGTATTAAATCACAGGTTACCTATTCGGCAAGGACGTTTTCAGGGTATTGTTCATTGAGAGAGAGAGTGCAATAAGTGTGAATCAAATTATTTGGGAGATTAATTTCATTTTGTTTTCAATTGTCAATTCTTTAGCAATAGTAGAAAACAATTGTTGAAGTCTTTTTTATTACAGACACCCTAATACTATTAAGTTCAACAAACTATTTGCAACACGTAATAAGAAAACTGCAAAATGTAGCAATTTGTTAAAGTTATTATGCATAGCCACTGATTGTTCACATTTCATTGCTCTTTGTCTCTTGTATCATTATGGATGTGCTTGTGCGTGTGTGTACGGATGTGTGTGTATGTGTATGAGTATGCGTGTGTATCTGTGCGCGCATGTGGGTATATATGTGTGCTAGGAGATAGATGAGAGAGAGAAAGAGAGAGGACAGAGGATGACAGAGAGAGAGAGAGAGAAAGAGAGAGAAAGAGAGAAACTCGAATGAAACTCGAATGTTTATTGAGGATAACTAAATAAGCACAAAATATGGCTTTTTGTCATCAGGTCCTCGGACAAAGCAAGCAAGCAAACAACAATTAAACAATAAACAACCACACAAATAAACTACAATCAAAACAGACTAAAGAAATCAGAAACATGCATGAAAAAAATGGAAAAAAATGCACACACAAACACACACGCACACACACGCACGCACGCACGCACGCACGCACTCACGCACACACACACACACACACACACACACGCACACGCACACGCACACACACACACACACACACACACATATTTTTATCCACATGTTATCTCATAACATAACATTCAATAGGGTAATAATAATTACCAATGAATAGGGAAATAAAATATCATCAGAATTTAAACGCATAAAATGTATAGTTCAGTGGTTTGCAGAGATGATGATTTAAGTAGTATTATTTTGAATGCACTTCTATAGAGAGTTTCTAGTGGTTTTAAACAATTCTTACTAGACAAATCCCAAGTTGTAAAAGCGTAGTCAATATCTGGTTGAATGTACGCATGAAAGAACAATTTCCGGGTGTGCTGATCGAGGAAGTGTTTTATTCTGTTTAACTGAAAATTTTTTGTGTGGATAATTTACGTGTAAGAATGGAAACGTGAAAAGGCCAGGGACGCGTATTCACGTTATCGATAGCATGAGACTTAGCATGATGCTACTTTAGAAGCCATTCCACTGTCCTATAGGATTTAATAGGACTTTTGGAAAGAGCTTCTAAGTTAGCATCATGTTTAAATCTCATGCTATCTCGACATGAATACAGGCCCTGGGCCTGTATTCACGTTTAGATAGCATGAGACTTCAGCATCATGCAAACTTAGAAGCTCTTCCAAAAGTACTAATAAATCCTATAGGACATTGGAAGAGCTTATAATTTAGCATCATTTGCTAAGTCTCATGCTGTCCTCAACGTGAATACGAGGCCCAGGACAGATTACTAATCCCCCCCCCCCCCCCCCAGCACCCAAAATACCAAAGAGAGAGAGAGAGGAGAAGCACCGACAGAGATGGGAGGGAGGGGGGGGAGGGGGGAGGATGTGTAAAGCGGGAAAGTTTCAGCAGGCATTACAAGTTGCACTGCTTATGTTCTTCTCAGAGGCAGTTACTTATCATTTATGAACGAGGTTTTCGTATTTGCCCAGTCAATTCTAAGTCTGGACTAAGGTGCGTTGCCCATTTGCACGTGCACATTATGTACACACATCTTTATGCATGCATGATTCTTTTTAATGCAAGCGAGAGAACACAAGCAGAAAAAGAAACGCGCACACACACAATTGACCCTTATGCACGCATGCATGCTCTTTCTCTCTCTCTTTCTCTCTTCCCTAGCCCCACTCTCCTCACTCTCACACTACCACACAACAAACACACACGCCACTTCAACCATAAATAAACAACACCGCCACAACAAACTACGCGAACACAAATTATGAACACGCCACCTCGCGCGGCACGCCACGCGGCCACACACCCACAACATTCACACATAACAAAAAACACATTTCTCACATGATCTGAGTAGAAGTCGTAAAAAAACGCTACGGCAGTCGGAGCTTGTCTCTGCTGTCTCTTTTGTCTGTCCGTCTGTCTCTCTTCTCTCTCTCTCTCTCTCTCTCCTCTTTCTCTCTCTCTCTTCTCTCTCCTTCTCTCTCCCTCTCTCTCTCCCTCTTCTCTCTCTGAGAGGGGAGAGAGTTCTTCTCTCTCTCTCTATCTCTCTTTAATTTGAGAATATTTTGTTCTATGCGCACCCCCATGTCATCTAAGCTATGCAAGCCAATGACATTTAAAAAGAAAAAAAAAAAAAAAAAAAGTCAGTGTTCAGTGTTCTCTCTCTCTCTAGAAAGAAGGGGGGGAAGCGGGAGAGGGGGGGAGCAGGGAGGAAGAGAGAGGAGGGAGCAGGCGGGAAGAGGAGAAGAGGAGAAAGAGGAGAGAGTAGAGAGAAAGAGAGAGAGGAGAATGCCTAACGGTCGGGGGGAGAGAGCAAGAAAGAAGCAGAGAGAGATGAGGGAGAGAGTAGAGAATAGAGAGAAAGAAGGAAGGGAGAAGTGGGGGAGAGAGAGGAGAAGAGGGAGAGAAAGGAGAGATGAAGAGAGGAGAGAAGAAGGAGGATGAGATGAGGAGAGAAGAGGAGGAAGGGGGGAAAACGGGAAAAGGGGGAAGCGATAGGGGGGAAGGGGAAGGGACGAAAAGGGGGGGTGAAAGGGGTGGAGGAAGGAGGGGGGTGGGGGGGAATGCGGCCGGACGGAGGAGAGGAGATGAGAGATGACCAGAGCGAGAGTGAAAACGAATGAGAATAAAGAGCTGGGAAAGGAGGAAGGGGTGAAGATTGGATGAGCAAGAGAGAGGAGAGGTTAGCCGAGAGAGGGATGTGAGAGAGAGATCAGAGAAAACGAGACGGGTCGAGAGATGGATTGAGGGGAGACCAAGAGTGGAGGAGACGCGAGGGGTGGGGTTTTCTGAGAGCCGAGAGGGATGGAGGGGGATCATTTTTTTAGAGGCGAGGGGAAGGAGTGGAAGGAGGAGCTTGAGAGCTGAGAAACTGATTGAGTGACGGAGGGAGGGAACACGAGAGGCATAACGATGATAAGGAAAGGATATGGGAGTGGAACGAGGAGCGGAAGAAAAAACGACGAACGAGGATTACACCCGCTCTCAGATACCAATGAGAACGAGTGGATGGGCGAGGGTTTTTTGAGGGAGGCGGATGGAGGGGTTGAGAGAGCGGGTTGGATCGGAGACGAATATTACAGGGAGGAGCATGATTACGATGTAGCAGACGAGGTGGAGACGTCAGAGAAGAGTGGTAGCAGACGTCGATGTGGGAGAGGGACCAACGGAGGGAGAGATGGAACCCGTAGAGATACGCACTACGGAAAAAAGCTACACACAGCTTATTTTGCAACGATAAAATAACAAAAAAAAGACACGGGAAGCTCGTGACATTGAGAAATACACACCGAGAAACGCAAGCGAGGGAGATAAAATAAGGTAAAACCTGCTCACGGAAGCCAGAAGAAACGAACAAAAAGAGTAATCAGTTAAAACCGAGAGTATTATTTATCAAGCATGTGTCAATATCGTTCCGCAATCGCATACCACTGCCTGTCTTGTTTCCTACCGCCAAGCCACTGGGGAGAACCCGAAACAACCATAAATAAAATTCAAGAAGAACGGGAGCATAGATCACTGCGAAATAGAGAGAGGAGGGAGAAGAGAGTGAGAGAAGAGAGAGAGAGAAGAGGAGGATGAAGGAGGGGAGGAGAGGAGAAGGAGAGAGGGAGGAGCGGAGAAGGGGATGACGAGAAGAGGAAGAGAGAGAGAGACGAGCGGAGAGAGAGAGAGAAGAAGAGCAAAGGAAGTGAAGAGAGAAAGATCGGAGTGATGAGGAGGCGAAAGAAGAGAGAAAGGAGAGAGATAAGAAGAGGAGAGGAAAGGAGGGAGAGGACGAAGAGAGAGATGAGGAGACGAGACCAGAGAGGAGGATGGATGAGAGAGAGGAGACAGCGAGAGAGCAATGATAGCGAGAGGAGGGGAGACCGAGAGAGGCGATGATAGATGAGAGAGAGATGAGTGAAAAAAAACGTGAATAAACAGGAAAGAAAATTATTTTATTAACCAGGGAACAAAGAGATTAAGCAAAGGTGTTACATGCTTTTGTCCAACCCAGACTGAGGGGGAAAAAATGAATAAATCCAAACAAGAAAGCTAAATATAATGTTACATGCAGAAATGAGAAAAAAAGGAGGGAGGATGGGGGAAGAGGCAACAGAGGGGGATAAGGTATGGGGACAGTTTTGGAATTAAAGTAAGGGCAAAAAAAAAAAAAAAGAAAAAAAAGAAAAAAAGGGTCACATCATGCCAACATTAAAAAAAAACAGCAAAGGATAACAATCCCTCATCATCTATCAGTTATAGTAAGATAGTAATTAACAAATTCAAGTTATATCATACAAAGTATCCAAACACATAGTTTATGTTTATCACATTTTATGAAGGAAAATCAGCACATCATAAATATACTATTCACATAGTTCTCTTTTCATCTCTGAAATAGACTATTTTGATACGCGTTTTTGAAAGAAGTAATACAGCTTTTCTGCTTAAGATTAGTGTTGCTAAAAGGAATCCAAAGAGTTACCACTGAGTCCTCGTTAAGCTTGTTTGGTGACAAAGATCAAGTTCTAGGTTTTGGCATAACAATATTGTAGTATACTAGATTGGTTGATTGGAAACTTGTTAATTTAATGTGGAGGTCTGGTGCAAAAACATTGATATTCTACCTTATAAAATCATGACAGTCTTGTTTTATTGTGAAGTTTAGTCTGTAAGAGTAAACATTTTTATTGCGATGTAATCTTGAGAATGTTAGAGAGAAAGACGATTGCTAGGAGACTGCTTAAGGGGCTCGATTATGATACATTGATTAATGGCTTTAATGTGTTGGCCCACTACTGAATCGAAAGAGTGTAGATGGCGTAATCGGGCGTAACTAATGGTGATTGAATACATGCATAAAAAGAAGTGGCTTACGGGCATCTGATGATTAAGGAAGTTTTTTTAATTTTAGAAAGGAGAAGACTTTTGTGAGGACACGTTTGCTCAAACTACTAATGTGGGGAGACCAAGAAAGATTATTTTTGTCTAAGGTAACCCCTAACACTATTGTGAGAAAACGGACTACTTCAATTTTTGTTTATGGACTATATATTGGAAGGCAAAGGAAGAAGGACAAAGGTTAAGTTCTGTCGTTTTGTCGTGTAGTGTTTACTATCATACATTTTGTTGTTTTGTTCATTCAACTGTCATGTGGTTTTTAAGTTCTTGTCCATTCAACTAGCTGATTATATTTCTTGCAATTTAAAGGATAGCTGATTTGAGCTAATATGGGTAGGTGAATTTGACGCTATCATCGGCAAACATCTCACAAGGGTCTTTAATATGAAGAGGAAAGATCATCTTGAACAGAATAGTAAAAAACAAAAGGGGAAACCTAAACCTGATCCTTGTGGAAACCCAGAAATTTGATTGGTAAAGAACTAGATTGCTTTAGTATGAAGGGAAAAAAGTCACTGCTTAAAGAATTTTGTGTAATAAATGATTTGCATGAACTGAAGGACAGAATTTGAAAATCTATATTATTGCATAATTTTCCTCAGTAGTAGATTATGGTCGATTACATCAAATGCTTGGCGATAGTTACTAAAAGGACCCCTGTTAAGTTTAACTCATCTTGTTTTGCAAAGTCATTGGTCACAATGATTAGTCAAAGCCTGTCTTGTGGCTAGAGTTGATTTTGATCTAAAGCCGATTGATAGGGTTATTAAAAATCATAGTTTAGTATTTAGATTATAATGAAGAAATTTTATATTTTGCTTAAAATGCTTTTTAGAGGTTTAGAAAAGAACAGAAACGAGCGAAATAGGTCAAGTTTGAAAGGGTCAGCTTATATCACCGATTTAAAAAGTGTATAACTTTGAGCTTGCTTCCAAGAATGTAGGAACAATAACTTTTATCGATACAGAGGGATGTATAGAATAAGTCAGTGTGTCTGTAATGAGAGGAGCACTAAGTTTAAGTTTAAGAAAATAATTCCATCCCTTTATCTAAACCATTCAAGACCACGGTGTACCCGTTGTTTTAACATGATTAAGATAAAGATAACAACATCACAAAACGGGATTGCAGGAAAACAGCTAGTTCGGATTTATTGCTCTTTTGACACACAGAGATCTTTCAGCAATTGAGATCATTTGTTCAGACCTATCATGTTAACGGTAACTTTAGCCTACATTCAGAACATGACGATTTAGTTGAATTCGGCTGACATTTCTGTGGGAACAACGGATTGCTTTGACTCCGAGTTTTTTACGGTTAGATGTTTATGTAGCTTTCCAAATGGGCTTAGAGGTATTTTTAGAACTAAAAACTGAACACTAATCATTTAAAAATCATTTCTTTTTGAACGACGAAGCATGGATGTAAAACACTTAGTTCTCTGTTTTTGAATTGTTCTTCAAATTTTGGATTTCAATAAAGTATACTCTAATTCGAATAGGCTTCTTCAATTTCTCTGTAAGCCACGGTGCTTTGGTAAAATATCTAACTCTTGTGACAAAGGGTGCATGTTTTTGTTATAAATTTCTATGAAACTTTTATGCCAAAATTCAAAAGAGAGAGAGAGGAAGAGGACCTTACTGACAGAGAGAGAAGATCGACGACGGGAGTAGCCTGGACGAGATCGATAAGAGTGAGGAGCGAGACGTGATCCGAGAGAGAGAGAGAGGAGATTGTTGTTGTTCGTCGAATGTTTGTTTGGCCGTTTACTGTTTGTTATTTGTTTTACTTTTTCTTTATCAGTGTGTATATATATATTTTTTATTATTTTTCCCATGTACCACCAAGGGGCATTTGTGGAAATAAAAAGAACCTTGAAAACTCCTTGACAATATCTGTGAGATCGATCAGTATTTCCACAATCGAAAAGTACTGCAGAAACTGGCTTAGGGTGCTGGCTATAGCGCCATGTATCTACAGACGTATCAAAAACCAGACAACTAAAAGACGTTTTCATACTAGTCCAGTTTAGTCGCCAAAACCGGTTGGGGATTTCACCTCAACTGAAGTTGTACTGACATGGCATCAGTTTAAGAGTTCACTTTCAGGAATACTCACTTCAGCAACAGTCTGTTTCACCTTGGACTCCAATTGGACGTGTTAGAGGAACCTTGGAAAAGGAAACTGACAAAGAGAACAGTCAGGACTGCGAGATAACCGCATTTGTTATCAAGGAGAAACGTCATCTTTGTTCAACTTAATCTCTTTTTTACCACAAGCCCACATTCACGGCAGAATCCAAGTGTACAGAACACCCAGGACAACAGAGCCTCCTGAGCATTTCCACAATTCAACCAAATTAGAGACAAAAGCCCAGTTAGTCATGTTTTCGGGTGCCATCAACATCCAACTGTCCAATCACCTCTTGTTGAAACGGCACAGGGTCACACGTTATGTTGCTCTACATCATTTTGTGTTTTATTTTCTAGAGACGACTAATCTAAATTATTACAAGTAAAAAAAAATGAAATAAATAACGTATAACTATTCACCAAGATTTGTGTGAAAAGGTTGATTTTTTTTTATGATTGTTTTCAAAAAAAATGCAGTTTTGCCTTCGCGTTATTAAACTGGTCGTTGTGAGAAGTCGCGTCAAAACTTGAACTGTATTCACTCCCGAGGTCACAATAATTGACACAGCAAGTTTTGAAAACAGCTGTGTATGTGTTTTTGTTGTCAATAATTGTTTTCGCTAATATGTAGGATGCAGGATGCTTTGGGCTGTTACCAATTGCTACCCGGCCAATGAGTATGAGGAGTTGTTGTTTCGGGTCTTCTGTCTGTCAGTTTGTTTGTGTAGTCGGTTGTCGTGTGTATCGATTATCTTAAAAGAACTGGACGGATTTGATCAAAATTTGACAGATGGGGAAGTATCTGACAAGACAGGCTTCCTGTGATTAATCATGACACGGCTGACCTTGAGCCTGAGTTGACCTTGATAAACCAAAGTTTCCTTCTTACTTTGGGCTTCAAATGTTGTGTGGTGGTCTGTTATCATAGTGCCGGCGAGGCGTTCGTAAAAAAAAATGTATCTGCGCTGAATTTGACCTTGAAGTTTGTTTGGAAGTTCTTTTCAAACACTAACATTCAAATGTTCTGAAATGGTTCAAAAAAAGCAATAATGTCTTTGACAAAAACGTATCATGAGTAGAGCTCTTTTATAAATATAACAACAGGGCGAGGAGAGAGAGAGAGAGAGAAGAGGAGCGTGAGGGAGAAAGAGAGGAAGAGTGAGGAGGATGAGGAGGAGGGTGGGAGAGGGTGGAGAAGGAGGAGAATGGAGAGTGACAGGAGAGGATTGTGGAGAGGGCTGGAGGGGGTGATGGAGGAGAGGAGAGAGAGGGAGAGAGGAGGGACGAGTTAGAGTGAGAGAGAGGAAGGGGGGGGCGGGGGAGGAGGTAGAGACGTAGAAGAGAGGAGAGAGATGAGACTGGACGAGTGAGAGATGAGACCGCGAGGACGAGAGAGAGAGAGAGAACTTGAACTTGACGTTGAAAAACTTTATGACGTGGAAATCTTTGACTACCCGCACAGGATGGGTATTGAGACGGGTCTGTCTGTCTTGTTTGTGGTTTGTCTGTCGTTCGTCCTCTCTGTGTGTGTATGCATGTCTGTGTCGTGTTGTACCTGTGAGTAGCAAAATATAAACACATGTAGAGAGAAAAAAATGCTTTCACGCCTCTTCGGGCCTTGTCGGCCCCATGTGGCGGCAAAAACACATGTACTACTCATGCAAACTATATCCTAGCTGTTATTGTTTTAGAGTCAAAACTCTAAATGTAACTATAATGGTTTTTCGATTGTGTTTAAAAAAAATATGTGTGTGAAGTATACACGACATGTAGAAGTTACTTTTCGTCCACGCACAACCCATTATTTCACGCCAGGGATGGGTATTGTGACCGGTTGGGCGTGTGTCCGGTGTTTGGTGATGGTGTGATGTGTGTGTGTGTGTGGTGTGCGTGTGAGGCTGTATGCGTATCGATTATCTTAAAAAATAATGTGGATGTGGACCACATTTGGCAGAGCTCGTTGACATCTTGAACAGGAAAGGTTCCTGTCCGAGAATTAATAATGACATTGCTGCCCTGGCCTGGACGTTTTTACCATTTGAAAACCGAAATGTCCTTCTTTGAGCTACTAGACTTCCGTGTTCGAGCTATAGCTCATATAATCCACGTGAATAGAACACTTCAAAGTTTGTTGGGGTGGTTGTAACACTGTGCAGGAGGGCTCAGGAAAAAAAATAATAAACTGTGCTGACTTGACCATTCAAGTTTTTGTTAGGATTTTGTTTTGTTTCAAGCACCTAACATTCAAAATTCTAAAAATGGGTCCAAAGGGAAAGCAAACCAAGCGTCTTGACCACAAAAGTAATCATGTGTATTGCCACTTTGAGAGAAAACATATCACACATTGTGTGCAGGGGTGTTCCAGACTCCTTCAGATGGATAGCATTCCTACGTGGACCCACAGCATCCCCCGACTCCACCTCCTTCACCTGTGTCGATCTGTTACCTCTACGCCGCCATTCGTTATAGCTCTCGCAACACGTAACCGCGCACCGGAACCGAAGTTAACTTCGTCGCCTTTCAAGACGGAACACAGCGCCTAAATCTCACCATGCTCTTGAAACATGGCCGACTGCTGACAAAATCTACTTTGCCCAAAAAGCCCAATGTGGGAATCTCTTACAAAAGTTTCGAGGCAAAAAACCCGTCGCAAACGTTTGCCTTGAAAACGAACGGTGGTGGTATTACGGTGTTTGGTTTCCTCCTTCACTTCCGCTCAAACTTAGACAATAGCCTTTAGTGACGCATCCATATCGCTGTATTCTACTTTTTTGCCCCAAAGGACGCGAATCATTACTGAAGTGTCTTCACCATCTGAGCTAAGGCCATGCGGGGCTGGCCTATTTGTGCTAAGGGGCTTCGGGATGAAAATCTGGATGCCAACAAGTGGTGGAGTGGTTTCAGACGCAGCTTCTGCTAGGCGGGATTTAAAAGTGTCAGCTGTTCGATCTGGCAACACGGATGTGGTGCTACAAGGGGTTCCGCATTGAACAGGAGATCGGGGATTTGGATCTCCTGCCTTCAAGGGCTACCTGGTGAGTACTGATTTCCTATGACAGAAAACAAATATGACACTCTGGTGGTAATAAACGAATTTTCGGAATTTTGTTTTTTAGAGCGAGAGCACTTGTTAATTTTAGAAATGATTAAGCCCTACCTCAGCTTAACTTGAGTCAAAACCATCCAAACCACGGCGGGCATGGCGTCGAAGCATCAAAACGGAAGGATGCCAGGTCAGCGGACTTTGCAAGCATTTATTTTTTTAGAAATTATTGGTTGGTCCAGTAGTCACAAACTGATAGAACTTGCAAACTGTGACGTTTTTCTAAAAATAGAAATGACAAAGTTTTTAGAATGCTGCACTCCTGGCGTTTTCTACATGCTGGTGTGTCTCCTCAACACCCAGGCGAGGGCTGGGGGTTTACCTGATGGTATAAGGAGTAAACTTCGCTGCTTTGACGATATTGAAAGTTAGGCCAAGGCACTACACACACCC
>JAGGCT020004252.1:16070-35730 GCA_017654935.2 Phymorhynchus buccinoides | reverse complement strand
AATAAACATCATTTTTTAAAAACTTCCCTCCTTCCACCATCCCAATTCCCCTTTTCCACCCTTTCCCTCAACTTGTTTTTCGCCACCCCCTCCCTTCTTCCCCATAACTTCATTTCATATACTTCCATCAACCTCGACAATACCCCCATCCATCCCTCACTCCATCTGAACCTCCACAATCCTCCACCAATCCTTCCTCCCATCACTCTACAAATCCCTCATCCATCCTTCCTCCCCTCACTCCATCTGAGCCTCCACAATCCTCCACCCATCCTTCCTCCCCTCACTCCATAAATCCCTCATCCATCCTTCCTCCTCTCACTCCATAAATCCCTCATCCATCCTTCCTCCCCTCACTCCATCTGAACCTCCACAATCCTCCACCCATCCTTCCTCCCCTCACTCCATAAATCCCTCATCCATCCTTCCTCCCCTCACTCCATCTGAACCTCCACAATCCTCCACCCATCCTTCCTCCCCTCACTCCATCTGAACCTCCACAATCCTCCACCCATCCTTCCTCCCCTCACTCCATCTGAACCTCCACAATCCTCCACCCATCCTTCCTCCCCTCACTCCACAAATCCCTCATCCATCCTTCCTCCCCTCACTCCATCTGAACCTCCACAATCCTCCATCCATCCTTCCTCCCCTCACTCCATCTGAACCTCCACAATCCTCCACCCATCCTTCCTCCCCTCACTCCATCTGAACCTCCACAATCCTCCACCCATCCTTCCTCCCCTCACTCCACAAATCCCTCATCCATCCTTCCTCCCCTCACTCCATCTGAACCTCCACAATCCTCCACCCATCCTTCCTCCCCTCACTCCATCTGAACCTCCACAATCCCCCACCCATCCTTTCTCCCCTCACTCCACAAATCCCTCATCCATCCTTCCTCCCCTCACTCCATCTGAACCTCCACAATCCTCCACCCATCCTTCCTCCCCTCACTCCACAAATCCCTCATCCATCCTTCCTCCCCTCACTCCATCTGATCCTCCACAATCCTCCATCCTTCCTCCCCTCACTCCACAAATCCCTCATCCCTCCTTCCTCCCCTCACTCCATCTGAACCTCCACAAATCCCTCACCCATCCTTCCTCCCCTCACTCCATCTGAACCTCCACAATCCTCCACCCATCCTTTCTCCCCTCACTCCACAAATCCCTCATCCATCCTTCCTCCCCTCACTCCATCTGAACCTCCACAATCCTCCACCCATCCTTCCTCCCCTCACTCCATCTGAACCTCCACAATCCTCCACCCATCCTTTCTCCCCTCACTCCACAAATCCCTCATCCATCCTTCCTCCCTCACTCCATCTGAACCTCCACAATCCTCCACCCATCCTTCCTCCCCTCACTCCATCTGAACCTCCACAATCATCCACCCATCCTTCCTCCCCTCACTCCATCTGAACCTCCACAATCCTCCACCCATCCTTCCTCCCCTCACTCCATCTGAACCTCCACAATCCTCCACCCATCCTTTCTCCCCTCACTCCACAAATCCCTCATCCATCCTTCCTCCCCTCACTCCATCTGAACCTCCACAATCCTCCACCCATCCTTCCTCCCCTCACTCCATCTGAACCTCCACAATCCTCCACCCATCCTTCCTCCCCTCACTCCATCTGAACCTCCACAATCCTCCACCCATCCTTCCTCCCCTCACTCCATCTGAACCTCCACAATCCTCCACCCATCCTTCCTCCCCTCACTCCATCTGAACCTCCACAATCCTCCACCCATCCTTTCTCCCCTCACTCCATCTGAACCTCCACAATCCTCCACCCATCCTTCCTCCCCTCACTCCATCTGAACCTCCACAATCCTCCACCCATCCTTCCTCCCCTCACTCCATCTGAACCTCCACAATCCTCCACCCATCCTTCCTCCCCTCACTCCATCTGAACCTCCACAATCCTCCACCCATCCTTCCTCCCCTCACTCCATCTGAACCTCCACAATCCTCCACCCATCCTTTCTCCCCTCACTCCATCTGAACCTCCACAATCCTCCACCCATCCTTCCTCCCCTCACTACCACAAATCCCTCATCCATCCTTCCTCCCCTCACTCCATCTGAACCTCCACAATCCTCCACCCATCCTTCCTCCCCTCACTCCATCTGAACCTCCCAATCCTCCACCCATCCTTCCTCCCCTCACTCCATCTGAACCTCCACAATCCTCCATCCATCCTTCCTCCCCTCACTCCATCTGAACCTCCACAATCCTCCACCCATCCTTCCTCCCCTCACTCCATCTGAACCTCCACAATCCTCCACCCATCCTTCCTCCCCTCACTCCATAAATCCCTCATCCATCCTTCCTCCCCTCACTCCATCTGAACCTCCACAATCAATCCTTCCACCCATCCTTCCACAAATCCCCTCACTTCCACTCCATCTGAACCTCCACAATCCCCCATCCATCCTTCCTCCCCTCACTCCATCTTAACCTCATCCCTCCCCTCACTCCATCTGAACCTCCACAATCCTCCACCCATCCTTCCTCCCCTCACTCCATCTGAACAAATCCTCCACCATCCTTCCTCCCCTCACTCCACAAATCCCTCATCCATCCTTCCTCCCCTCACTCCATCTGAACCTCCACAATCCTCCACCCATCCTTCCTCCCCTCACTCCATCTGAACCTCCACAATCCTCCACCCATCCTTCCTCCCCTCACTCCACAAATCCCTCATCCATCCTTCCTCCCCTCACTCCATCTGAACCTCCACAATCCTCCACCCATCCTTCCTCCCCTCACTCCATCTGAACCTCCACAATCCTCCACCCATCCTTCCTCCCCTCACTCCATCTGAACCTCCACAATCCCTCACCCATCCTTCCTCCCCTCACTCCATCTGAACCTCCACAATCCCCCACCCATCCTTCCTCCCCTCACTCCATCTGAACCTCCACAATCCCCCACCCATCCTTCCTCCCCTCACTCCATCTGAACCTCCACAATCCTCCACCCATCCTTTCTCCCCTCACTCCATCTGAACCTCCACAATCCTCCACCCATCCTTTCTCCCCTCACTCCATAAATCCCTCATCCATCCTTCCTCCCCTCACTCCATCTGAACCTCCACAATCCTCCACCCATCCTTCCTCCCCTCACTCCATCTGAATCCCTCATCCATCCTTCCTCCCCTCACTCCATCTGAACCTCCACAATCCTCCACCCATCCTTCCTCCCCTCACTCCACAAATCCCTCATCCCTCGTTCCTCCCCTCACTCCATCTGAACCTCCACAATCCTCCACCCATCCTTCCTCCCCTCACTCCATAAATCCCTCATCCCATCCTTCCTCCCCTCACTCCATCTGAACCTCCACAATCCTCCACCCATCCTTCCTCCCCTCACTCCACAAATCCCTCATCCATCCTTCCTCCCCTCACTCCATCTGAACCTCCACAATCCTCCACCCATCCTTCCTCCCCTCACTCCATAAAATCCCTCATCCATCCTTCCTCCCCTCACTCCATCTGAACCTCCACAATCCTCCACCCATCCTTCCTCCCCTCACTCCACAAATCCCTCATCCATCCTTCCTCCCCTCACTCCATCTGAACCTCCACAATCCTCCACCCATCCTTTCTCCCCTCACTCCATCTGAACCTCCACAATCCTCCACCCATCCTTCCTCCCCTCACTCCACAAATCCCTCATCCATCCTTCCTCACTCCATCTGAACCTCCACAATCCTCCATCCATCCTTCCTCCCCTCACTCCATAAATCCCTCATCCATCCTTCCTCCCCTCACTCCATCTGAACCTCCACAATCCTCCACCCATCCTTCCTCCCCTCACTCCATCTGAACCTCCACAATCCTCCACCCATCCTTCCTCCCCTCACTCCACAAATCCCTCATCCATCCTCCTCCCCTCACTCCATCTGAACCTCCACAATCCTCCACCCATCCTTCCTCCCCTCACTCCATAAATCCCTCATCTATCCTTCCTCCCCTCACTCCATCTGAACCTCCACAATCCTCCACCCATCCTTCCTCCCCTCACTCCATCTGAACCTCCACAATCCTCCACCCATCCTTTCTCCCCTCACTCCATCTGAACCTCCACAATCCTCCACCCATCCTTCCTCCCCTCACTCCATCTGAACCTCCACAATCCCCACATCCATCCTTCCTCCCCTCACTCCATCTGAACCTCCACAATCCTCCACCCATCCTTTCTCCCCTCACTCCATCTGAACCTCCACAATCCTCCACCCATCCTTCCTCCCCTCGCTCCATCTGAACCTCCACAATCCTCCACCCATCCTTTCTCCCCTCACTCCATCTGAACCTCCACAATCCTCCACCCATCCTTCCTCCCCTCACTCCATCTGAACCTCCACAATCCCTCACCCATCCTTCCTCCCCTCACTCCATCTGAACCTCCACAATCCTCCACCCATCCTTCCTCCCCTCACTCCATCTGAACCTCCACAATCCTCCACCCATCCTTCCTCCCCTCACTCCATCTGAACCTCCACAATCCTCCACCCATCCTTCCTCCCCTCACTCCATCTGAACCTCCACAATCCTCCACCCATCCTTCCTCCCCTCACTCCATCTGAACCTCCACAATCCTCCACCCATCCTTCCTCCCCTCACTCCATCTGAACCTCCACAATCCTCCACCCATCCTTCCTCCCCTCGCTCCATCTGAACCTCCACAATCCTCCACCCATCCTTTCTCCCCTCACTCCATCTGAACCTCCACAATCCTCCACCCATTCTTCCTCCCCTCACTCCATCTGAACCTCCACAATCCTCCACCCATCCTTCCTCCCCTCACTCCATCTGAACCTCCACAATCCTCCACCCATCCTTTCTCCCCTCACTCCATCTGAACCTCCACAATCCTCCACCCATCCTTCCTCCCCTCACTCCATCTGAACCTCCACAATCCTCCACCCATCCTTCCTCCCCTCACTCCATCTGAACCTCCACAATCCTCCACCCATCCTTCCTCCCCTCACTCCATCTGAACCTCCACAATCCTCCACCCATCCTTCCTCCCCTCACTCCACAAATCCCTCATCCATCCTCCTTCCCTCACTCCATCTGAACCTCCACAATCCTCCACCCATCCTTCCTCCCCTCACTCCATAAATCCCTCATCCATCCTTCCTCCCCTCACTCCATCTGAACCTCCACAATCCTCCATCCATCCTTCCTCCCCTCACTCCATCTGAACCTCCACAATCCTCCACCCATCCTTCCTCCCCTCACTCCATCTGAACCTCCACAATCCTCCACCCATCCTTCCTCCCCTCACTCCATCTGAACCTCCACAATCCTCCACCCATCCTTCCTCCCCTCACTCCATCTGAACCTCCACAATCCTCCACCCATCCTTCCTCCCCTCACTCCATCTGAACCTCCACAATCCTCCACCCATCCTTTCTCCCCTCACTCCATCTGAACCTCCACAATCCTCCACCCATCCTTCCTCCCCTCACTCCATCTGAACCTCCACAATCCTCCACCCATCCTTCCTCCCCTCACTCCATAAATCCCTCATCCATCCTTCCTCCCCTCACTCCATCTGAACCTCCACAATCCTCCACCCATCCTTCCTCCCCTCACTCCACAAATCCCTCATCCATCCTTCCTCCCCTCACTCCATCTGAACCTCCACAATCCTCCACCCATCCTTCCTCCCCTCACTCCATAAATCCCTCATCCATCCTTCCTCCCCTCACTCCATCTGAACCTCCACAATCCTCCACCCATCCTTCCTCCCCTCACTCCACAAATCCCTCATCCATCCTTCCTCCCCTCACTCCATCTGAACCTCCACAAATCCCTCATCCATCCTTCCTCCCCTCACTCCACAAATCCCTCATCCATCCTTCCTCCCCTCACTCCACAAATCCCTCATCCATCCCCTCACTCCACAAATCCCTCATCCCTCCTTCCTCCCCTCACTCCATCTGAGCCTCCACAAATCCCTCATCCCTCCTTCCTCCCCTCACTCCATCTGAGCCTCCACAAATCCCTCATCCATCCTTCCTCCCCTCACTCCATCTGAGCCTCCACAATCCCCCATCCTTATCCTGTCCAATATTTTCTTGATCCCAATCCACAATTTTTCCCCCAGCCCTTTTCCTCTAAGACGGGCTTATGATCTTCCTTATGATCAAAAGTCCTTCCCCTATCCTACATCTCCTCTTTCCCAATCTAAACCCTCCCCATCCCCTTTCCTTCTTTCTTAGTTCTTCCCCCTTTCATCCCCCACATTCCACACCTACCCTTCCCTTCCTACCCTTTGTTCCCACAGCATCCCCCACATTCCACACCTACCCTTCCCTTCCTACCCTTTGTTCCCACAGCATCCCCCACATTCCACACCTACCCTTCCCTTCCTACCCTTTGTTCCCACAGCATCCCCCACATTCCACCCTACCCTTCCCTTCCTACCCTTTGTTCCCACAGCATCCCCCACATTCCACCCTACCCTTCCATTCCTACCCTTTGTTCCCACAGCATCCCCCACATTCCACCCTACCCTTCCATTCCTACCCTTTGTTCCCACAGCATCCCCCACATTCCACCCTACCCTTCCATTCCTACCCTTTGTTCCCACAGCATCCCCCACATTCCACCCTACCCTTCCCTTCCTACCCTTTGTTCCCACAGCATCCCCCACATTCCACACCTACCCTTCCCTTCCTACCCTTTGTTCCCACAGCATCCCCCACATTCCACCCTACCCTTCCCTTCCTACCCTTTGTTCCCACAGCATCCCCCACATTCCACCCTACCCTTCCCTTCCTACCCTTTGTTCCCACAGCATCCCCCACATTCCACACCTACCCTTCCCTTCCTACCCTTTGTTCCCACAGCATCCCCCACATTCCACCCTACCCTTCCCTTCCTACCCTTTGTTCCCACAGCATCCCCCACATTCCACACCTACCCTTCCCTTCCTACCCTTTGTTCCCACAGCATCCCCCACATTCCACCCTACCCTTCCCTTCCTACCCTTTGTTCCCACAGCATCCCCCACATTCCACACCTACCCTTCCCTTCCTACCCTTTGTTCCCACAGCATCCCCCACATTCCACACCTACCCTTCCATTCCTACCCTTTGTTCCCACAGCATCCCCCACATTCCACACCTACCCTTCCCTTCCTACCCTTTGTTCCCACAGCATCCCCCACATTCCACCCTACCCTTCCATTCCTACCCTTTGTTCCCACAGCATCCCCCACATTCCACCCTACCCTTCCATTCCTACCCTTTGTTCCCACAGCATCCCCCACATTCCACCCTACCCTTCCATTCCTACCCTTTGTTCCCACAGCATCCCCCACATTCCACCCTACCCTTCCCTTCCTACCCTTTGTTCCCACAGCATCCCCCACATTCCACACCTACCCTTCCCTTCCTACCCTTTGTTCCCACAGCATCCCCCACATTCCACCCTACCCTTCCCTTCCTACCCTTTGTTCCCACAGCATCCCCCACTTCCACACCTACCCTTCCCTTCCTACCCTTTGTTCCCACAGCATCCCCCACATTCCACACCTACCCTTCCCTTCCTACCCTTTGTTCCCACAGCATCCCCCACATTCCACCCTACCCTTCCCTTCCTACCCTTTGTTCCCACAGCATCCCCCACATTCCACACCTACCCTTCCCTTCCTACCCTTTGTTCCCACAGCATCCCCCACATTCCACCCTACCCTTCCCTTCCTACCCTTTGTTCCCACAGCATCCCCCACATTCCACCCTACCCTTCCATTCCTACCCTTTGTTCCCACAGCATCCCCCACATTCCACCCTACCCTTCCCTTCCTACCCTTTGTTCCCACAGCATCCCCCACATTCCACCCTACCCTTCCCTTCCTACCCTTTGTTCCCACAGCATCCCCCACATTCCACCCTACCCTTCCATTCCTACCCTTTGTTCCCCCTTCATCCCAACCCTTCCCATCACCCCATTTGCCCCTTGTCCATCCCTTCCTTCCCCTTCACAACACCCTTTTTTCATCCCCAGAGAAAAGTTGCACAAGTCTTCCAGCCACTGCTCTTCTGACATATATTCATGCCAGCTTCACTGCTTGTGACCATCCAACTTATGTCACTGTTCATCTGGCAGCTGATCATGCCAGATTCACTGTGACAAGGACTTTCAGTCATAGCTCCTCTAGCATATATTCATGCCAGATTCATTGCTAGTGACTTTGTCCTTCAGTCATAGCTCCTCTAGCATATATTCATGCCAGATTCATTGCTAGTGACTTTATAGCAACTCTCTTCCCTCCCCATGATATACTTTTGAGGAAGGAGAGTCGCCCCCCTTCAGTGCTGCACTTTCGTACATTTTGCACAGGGATTATTCTTAGCACCGGTCATCAGTCATTGACACATAACATTTTGAAATGACCCACTGTTTTTTGCAGGCAAGGTCATATGACTTATTATGTTTACTTCGTGTCTGTTAGCCACTTTATGGATTTTTATGTGCACTGCAACTGATTGACTTTGGTTGAACAAAAAGACTGAAAATAATTGCCCTATTGTTACTTTACATAGCATAGTATTGTACTAACTTTTCTCATGTCTTTGAACATGCAGTCTGTGAACTCGTGTGATGGATTGCAGCAGAGTGTCATAGAAAACAGATTTTATTGCGCGCAAGTTGTATTTCCGTTTTTACATATTTTTTATTTTGCATGATCACCTATTGTTTTATGAAAATGACCTATTATGTTTTATTCAAACTGGTCAAATGACCTATGATGATTGATCCCTGGCTGCAAAATTGAGGCTGACATAATATATCAAATATATGTGTAATCAGCACTGCTGAGGTTAGACACATCTTCTGATCACCCTTCTTCTGGCATCTCTATCATGCCAGAAGAGATCCACTCGGGGTGACCTTCCACCTAAGTCACCGCTCCTCTGGCATCTCTATCATGCCAGAAGAGATCCACTCGGGGTGACCTTCCACCTAAGTCACCGCTCCTCTGGCATCTCTATCAGGCCAGAATCATTGCTGGTGACTTTACAACTCAAGTCACGCTCCTCTGGCATCTCTATCAGGCCAGAATCACTGCTGGTGACTTTCCTACTCAAGTCACCGCTCCTCTCGCATCTCTATCAGGCCAGAATCACTGCTGGTGACTTTCCTACTCAAGTCACCGCTCCTCTGGCATCTCTATCATGCCAGACGAGATCCACTCGGGGTGACCTTCCACCTAAGTCACTGCTCCTCTGGCATCTCTATCAGGCCAGAATCATTGCTGGTGACTTTCCAACTCAAGTCACGCTCCTCTGGCATCTCAATCATGCCAGAATCACCGCTGATGACTTTCCTACTCAAGTCACCACTCCTCTGGCATCTCTATCATGCCAGAAGAGATCCACTCCGGGTGACCTTCCACCTAAGTCACTGCTCCTCTGGCATCTCTATCATGCCAGAATCACCGCTGATGACTTTCCAACTCGTCACGCTCCTCTGGCATCTCAATCATGCCAGAATCACCGCTAATGACTTTCCAACTCGTCACGCTCCTCTGGCATCTCAATCATGCCAGAATCACCGCTGATGACTTTCCAACTCGTCACGCTCCTCTGGCATCTCAATCATGCCAGAATCACCGCTAATGACTTTCCAACTCGTCACGCTCCTCTGGCATCTCAATCATGCCAGAATCACCGCTAATGACTTTCCAACTCGTCACGCTCCTCTGGCATCTCAATCATGCCAGAATCACCGCTAATGACTTTCCAACTCGTCACGCTCCTCTGGCATCTCAATCATGCCAGAATCACTGCTGATGACTTTCCAACTCGTCACGCTCCTCTGGCATCTCAATCATGCCAGAATCACCGCTGATGACTTTTCAACTCGTCACGCTCCTCTGGCATCTCAATCATGCCAGATTCACTGCGTTCAACGTTCCAGGCCTATGCACCATGGTCCACTTGGCTGATCAACCTTTTCCACAAAATCTTTCTCTTTTTTAAAAATTATAATTTTAAACCCCTTCTCAGTCCTCTACTTCATGAAGCTAACAAACCATCCTTTCTCACTCTTCTCTTCATCTTATCCCCTACACTCCAAATTCATTCAATGTCTCTACCACACCTTTCCTCTTCCACCTCCTCTTTTATCTTACATTTTTACAATTCCCTTTCTCCTCAGTTCCTCTGACTGCTTTCCTTCATACTCTTCTACAACCCTTCCACCAAATCAAACCATGATCCCTTCTCTCCTGAGTCCCCTGCCCATCTTCTCTGCACTACACGCCTTTTCTCCATTCCTCCCACAGCTCCCACTCCCCTGAGTCCCCTGCCCATCTTCTCTGCACTACACGCCTTTTCTCCATTCCTCCCACAGCTCCCACTCTCCTCTAAAATTACCCTTCTTCCACTTAAACACATTCCCTCTCCTTCTGACTCCTTCTTTCTCAATCTCATCCTACTTTTAAATTCCCCTCGCCATATTGATTTATTTTTCTTCTCATCCCACTTTCCGTGAATTCTCAATACCCAATTCCATTTCTTCTCCACTTCCACCACAGACTTCCCCCCTCTCCAAGATCATATGTCCAACCTTCCCCACCATGAGCCAAGACCAGGTTTATTGCAGGCCTTTCAATCATGTTTATGGCACACAAAGCCTCTCCTGAATTCTTCCCACTGTTGACCCCTGTCAACTCAAGCTTGCAAAGGACCTCAGCAGACACATCTTTTTAACTTCTTCTCCTGGGCTTCTCTCATTTTCCTTCCGGCCCAACATCCTCAATCTCTTACGTTCCCTCTTCCAATATCCTTCTTCCCCTCATTCCACTTGCCTTGCATCTTTCTTCTTCACACTCAATTCTTGCCACTCCTGTTCAAGTCTCCACACCTCACAATTTCTTCCTTCTAAGACCAATTCATCCTCTCTTTTGGAGCTCTGCATTTCTCCCCTCTCTCCATCTCTATCACTGTTCTCACACTCTTTTTAATTCACCCCTCATCAACCTTTCCTTCCTCTCTCCTTCTCCCTCACTCCTCCTTTTTCCCTACATTTCTCCTCAATGAGTCAATCTCTCCACACTCCACTCTTTCCTTTCCATCTGTCTATCACCCACCTCTTCCTCCTGTTCCATGGTCCTCACCAAAACGTTTGACAGCAGGCCAGAATATGTGGGTCACCATGGGCCGGTTGCAGGGGCTTGCTTAGCAGGTCTTAAGTTTGCTTAACTCTAAGATTTTCTTAAATGTTGTAGGTCACAAGGAACTCTGGTTGCATGGGCTTGCTTAGGCGCTAAGAAATCTGAAATATTTTGCTAAAGTTAGGACTGCTCCCCCCCTGCCCTAAAGGCGATCTTAGCTTAAGTTTGCCTTCTCAACACGCAAATCACACTGTTTTGCAGGTTGTATGGTAACAAAATCTGTTGCAAAAGGGGTTTTAAATTATTTATTTTTTTATAAACATTCTTTTGGAACAGTGTTATATTCAGATTTCACAGAGAGAGAGAGAGAGAGAGAGAGAGAGAGAGAGAGAGAGTACAAATGTTATAAAGTTTGTATGAGTTTGTATATACACGTTGCATTGCATTGCATTGAAGCTGAATATCTTGAGCGTCTCCATTTTCATTTTAAATCTTTTCTAAGTTTGATTTACACGTTGGACTGTAGAGGGGAAGTATTGTTTTTATTTTGATCTTGATGTGTGTGTTTTTATTTTTTGCTCCTTCTGTTGCCTACTTTTTGCTCCTTTTGCTATATTTGATGTTTGCTGTTTAATTGCTTGTCTGTGTTGATAAAGGCGCATTCGCCGAAATATCCAGTAGTTTTGTTTTGTCTCTTGTGAATAAAATAACGTCACTTTGCACTTGTCGTGTAGTTGTTTGTTTGCTGTTTGTATATCATAAGATAATACATAAGAAATGTTGTGCAGGAATTTTATTCTTTAAAAGTTAGAAGAAAACATGCTTGCTTCGAGTGTTCACTTTGAAAGGTTTAAGTTCATCTAAATAATTTGTTTTTAATTATTTATGTCTGTGGTTGCTCTGTATTACTGCAACACTCTCTCTCCCTTTGTTTTAAGAAAATCTTTTCTAAGAATTCTTAGATAATGGCCTAGGGATAGGGTTAGTATTCCAAAAAGGTTATTAGCTAAAAAGGTTAATAAAATACAGCTTTATGTTTGGTAAGAAAGGCAAAAACGGGAAAATAGAATTAACTGAGAAATGCGGGGGGGGGGGGGGGGGGGGGGGGGGGGGCACACCTTTACCTATACCGTCTTTTCTTTTGTGGTGGTCTAGACCATTTGCATTGAAGCTGAATATCTTGAGCGTCTCCATTTTCAAATGTGAAAAAACATCAAATTACTCAGCTCAAAAACATTGAAAAAATCAAGAACATTAAAAACCAACACATAGTCCAACAAACTACAGTGAGACAGCGACACCAAGAAACATCTCAACTGCCAGTTTAACCATTTATGTTTAGCTATAGAAAAAATGTGGTTAGAAATGAAACCCTTATCTTTCATCATGAGAACAAATATACAACAGAGAGCACCACATATATGGTGCATTTGTCACAATGTATGACATCAAACAGTAGCCCATCAACATGCACTTAGTCATTGTCACATCAGAGCTGGGCCCCAAAGAACAGATGGTGCATTTGTCACAATGTGTGGCATCAAACAGCAGCCCATCAACATGCACTTAGTCATTGTCACATCAGAGCTTGGCCCCAAAGAACAGATGGTGCATTTGTCACAATGTATGACATCAAACAGCAGCCCATCAACATGCACTTAGTCATTGTCACATCAGAGCTGGGCCCCAAAGAACAGATCATTTTGAAGTAGGCCCACACTGAAGAGTAGTAAAAATAAAACAGTTGAAGAACACCCCACAAAAATATTGGAGAAATGCATAGGGGAAAAGACAAACAGTGTTTGTAAATTCAGGGGAGCACACAGACAAAACAGACACAGCAGACAGATCATATCTTAAACAAAGCATCCACACAACACCCACCTCTTACCAACTCGGTTACACAAAACATTCTATGATCCTATGGGTCTGCTGCTGCCCCAACACCAAATTAATCCAAAAAGCAAGAACTGTAACGACTCTTGTTTCACTCAAAAATAGATCACTTAAAAAAACTGGATAACTCAAAAACACTGGATAACTCAAAAACACTGGATAACTTGAAATAAGGTTTTGGTCCCAGTTTAACAATCTCAATGCTAAAAATGTCTTCTTACTCAAAATATTGGCTATCTCAAAATAAAATTTCGGTCCCTTCAATTTTGTTATAACATATTTTATTTCCCTCTCATCCTTCCACTCCACAATACCTTTGTTCTCTCACACACCCATCCATCAATATGCATTTTCAATATTAAGCATATATGGATAACATTTATATTATAACATATATATGTATAAAAATGTATCAATCAGTCAAACAATAAATTGCATTTAAAATCTAAAGTGTTTCTTTGTGTTTCTGATTTGATAGAATGAATGAGTGAGTGACTGAGTTTGTAATCATGTTGAAATAAGAAGGTTGGAAATTTTATATAATAATAAGTAGTGATTACTACAAGCTTTTTCTCCATTTTTAAGCAAACATGCAAAGATAAATCATGTAACATAACATTACTACAAGTATACATAGTTTTGTGATTTGTACCCCTGCTAACCCACCCCAACCCCGCTACTTAGCTACTACATTCTAGTCTACATATTTACCTCACATCGTCGTCTCCGTGGCCCCGCTAGTGTGCACCGGTCGTCCCAATCGTAGCCATCTCTCCAGCGGACCGTTAGTTCTCCTAGATCTCTACCCACAACCCCCTTTCCTGCCCCGCTCGTGCTAATCCTATCTACAACTAGAATTACTGTTCCTGACTCTCACCACATTCTTCCCCCTCAAGTTTTTAAGCCTCCCTTCCTGTCCCATTTTTTCTTTTAAATTTTAATTTGAAGCAAAATCTCATTCTCTCTAACAACTCTTAACATCAACTCAACTTGTACTAGTTAGCAACACCAGAACAGGTTCAATTATACAATGAGAACTCCGACTCCAAATCCAAAAACATTCAAAACATCAGCTGTTTCCTTCAAACATTCTCTCAGCCACCAATTCCAAACCCAACAATTCATGCAACAACTCTATCCAGACACCAGCTCTCTTCCCTCCTGACCGTATTCCTCCCCTTTCACTTTCTTTGGCTTCCCTCCTACTCTTCTACCTCCAGTCTTACTCTCTCCCACTCTCACTCAGTCTTGTCCCCTTTCCCCAACCTCCTTCCACAACTCCCTTCCATCCGCTTCTCTCTTCCTTTCTCTCCTCTTCTCTTCCTCATCCTCTCCTCTTCTCCACACTCACTCCAAACACTTTTCTTTGGGACCAGTTTACACTCAAAACACTCACATACATCAATATAACGTCAAAACACTTCAAACATCATTATAACGTCAAAACACTTAAAACATCATTATAATGTCAAAACACTTCAAACATCAGTAACCAACATCAACTTTAGAACATGTACATAAAACAAAGACTTCCCATTCCCTATAACACCCTGCATCACTCTCCTATATAACACCATTATCCCTATCACTGTTCCTCCTACTAAACCCAATAGTAAACCATGGTGGAGTGACGACATCAAAAAAGCCATAAAAAAAAGAAAAAAAGAAAATATCACACTTTTGACTTACACCCAACTAGACCAAATTACGAAGCAAAAATGAAAGCAGAAAAAGAATGTGATAATTTAATAAATAACCCTAAAAAAGATTACTTTAACAAAGAAGAAATAGTTGACTTCAAGGATCTAGGTAAAGCCTGGAAACGTTTAAAGTTAATTAAAAATAAAGGTCACCACCTAAACACTCGTGTTTTGGATGGTGACCAACTAACTACATCTGACTCCAGCACAGCTGACGTCCTGGCCAACAAATTTGCTATGGCAAGCCAAACCAAACATTTACCCGTTTATCAACGTGATAAACGTAAAGTTAATTATGCATTTGAAAAATCCATGGATAATTCAGATACCATTAATGCACCGCTGAAGACTACCAAGCTTGCTGCAGCCATTAATTCTATTGTTAAAACCAATAAAGCAACAGGAGAAGATATCATCTCCTACTCTCTCATAAAGAAATTGCCCCCATCTTTTCTTACAGTTTTGCATAATTTTTACTACAGATGCTGGGAAGAGGGCGAAGTCCCACAAGTCTGGAAGGAGGCCGAAGTAGTGGGGATCCTTAAGCCTGGAAAACCGGCTAGGGACCCCGCAAGCTACCGCCCCATTTCCCTCACCCCTCATCTGGGTAAAATTTACGAACGTATCGTAAAACGCAGACTGGAATATTTTTTAGAAAAAAATAACGTACTCCCTAAGTTCCAGGCAGGTTTTCGGAAACATAGATGCTGCATGGAACAGGTAATAAGACTAACCTCCTATGTCAAAAAAGCTTTTGCAAGACGCAGGAAAGTCCTCGCCACCTTCTTTGACATCAAAGGGGCGTACGACTCCGTCTAGCATGGGAGGTTGTTAGATAAGATCAGCAGGCTCGGTATTCAGGGCAACATGTTTAACTTTATACAAAGTTTTATTACAAACCGCACACTGAAAGTCAAAGTGGGATCATCCATGTCCAAAAAACACCAGGTGGACATCGGGGTCCCACAAGGCAGCATCATCGCCCCGACTCTCTTTAACGTCATGATTCATGACATTGCTAAATTAAAATTAAAAAACTGTCAAATTTCCATGTATGCTGACGACATAGCTATTTGGTCGTCAGCATTTACAAAGGGAGCTAAAGCACTTGCACTATATTTAGAGTCCCATCAGGCTAACACAAATCTGATAGTAGACTACTTGCAAAATAACGGATTCGCCTTGTCCCCGGACAAATGCGAGTTCATGTGTTTTCGCTATAATTTAAAGCAAAAAGACACCTTTATTAATATTTTAGGCCAAAAAAGATTCATGGCAAATAAAGTTAAATTTTTAGAGGTTTTGCTTACCTCTCGATTAAATTGGTCCCCACATATTGAGCATCTCTGCAAAAAGGCAACAAAAGCAGTAAATTTTATTAAAATTATTTCCTCCCAAGCATGGGCACAAAATACCAAGTTTCTTGCCTACTTAACACAAGCATTAGTCCGCAGTCGCCTAACTTATGGCATGGAAGTGTTCCATAGTACTCCAAAAAATACACTACAAAAAATACAAACCACAGAACTTAAAGCCCTTAAATCAGCCCTTAGATTACCACGATTTGCAAACTCCAAACTTGTTTATGGTTCAGTGGGGTGGCTCCCCCTCGACTACCTAATGAAATTAAACACAACAGCATTTCTTACTAGACTTTATGCAACAAATCAGTTCACGCTTGAAAGTTTTTCAGCAGAATTCGAAGACCCCTTTTGCAATCATCCCACTTATCATCAACAAAAGCCAATAAAATCACAAGTCTGCAACCCACTAGACTATTCCCAGGAAATGCTTTCCATGGCAGGCCTGGGAATAGATGACATAGAAACCTACCCTAAATATCCCATTCCACATTGGGAATGGGAATCCGCAGACTTCGATACCTCACTACACCAGTCCTACTCAAAAACAGATCAACCAAACTTACTTTCAGTCGCGGCCAAAGAAAAAATCTATAATATTCAACACCAACTCCTAATTTATACAGACGGATCAAAGATTTCTGAATCGCAGATAGGCTGTGCCTTTACCATTCCAGCCATCAATATAACTAAATCTTTCTGTCTAAATTCTAAAATTTCCATTTTTAGCGCCGAACTTTGGGCCATTCTCGAAGCCTGCTCTTTCCTAAATGACTTTCCAAATCCTCCTTTTAAAGCCACAATCCTTACAGACTCCTTGTCTTCCATGCAAGCCCTGCAAGGAAATTCTAATAATAGAACTAAGATTATTCAGGAAATAAAAAACCTAATAAATCAAATAATAATAAAAGGCACTGACCTAACCATAACATGGATCCCTTCCCATCTTGGGTTAAAAGGAAATGACCTCGCAGACAAAGCAGCCAAAATGGCAGCAGAACAAAACATAGGCCAAACTGTTAATTTAAAACTATCTCTTTCTGAAATCAAAAAACATTTGAAACTAAGTTCATTCCAGAGGTGGGCTGAGGAGTTGGACGCCTACTCCGCAGCCCACTCCTGGCATATGAAATTCATCAAAGAAGGACTTTTCCTACCTGTCCCATATAAAATTCAAAATAGAATTTTCAGATTTTACACAGATTCAATCTACTGCAAATTCAAGAACCCCCCCTGCCATTGTGGGGAAATTCTCAATCTTAAACATATTTTTAATCCCTGTGATCAAATAAAAACAGAACTACAACCTACCCTTCAAAATTTTTAAACAAAACAATCTGTTATATAACGAAAAGAACATTTTAACAAAACACCACAACTTAGGTTGGTCTCCTATTATTTGGCTTGCCCAGACAGTTGGCCAGACGTCATTTAAACACTTAATATAATTAATGTTCTAAAACTATTATTAAGTTTGATGGGGACTCTGTGCTTGGGTCGGATCGGTATCCTCCCCCTCTCCAGCTCCGCCCCATCTCGCCCGTTTTTAACAAAGCAAACAGATCACATTTTCCCTCAAATACAGACTCACACCTCCCCACGACATTTTTTCTTTTAGTCCCTCGGGGGAGGTGGATGTCGGTGCGACCCAGGCGCCGAAACCTTGGTAGTTGGAGACTTCGCCTCCATCGACCTCGACGCCTTCAGAGCTGACTTGCTGTCCTCTCTCCAGTTGGTGCCTTCCCTGTCTGCGGAGCTGTTCCACGGCCTTCTCCAGGGCGCCCTTGACCGCCACGCCCCTGTGCTTCGACGCAGGATTTCCAGCCGTCCACGCTCGCCCTGGTTTCCAGCAGTCGGTTCACATGTTCTTGACGCTAAACGTGTTAGGCGTAGGGCCGAGAGGCAGTGGTTAAAAACAAACCTCGAGGTTCATAAGCAAATTTTACGAATGGCTAATAACGCTGTGAATGAAATTGTTCAACAAGCGAAATCAGCCTTTTACAATGCAAAAATAGTAGCATGCACCACAACCAAGCAACTGTTTATGGTCACAGACGCACTCATGGGGAGAATAACATCAATCTCCCCTTCCTTCATCTGTCTGTCTCTCTGATCTACCCCACAGATTTTGTGACTTTTTTACAGAAAAAATTAGTAACATTCGTGCAACCCTGGACGCTCAGTCAAAAACTGTGCCCAAAGTTCATTACAACTCTTTCTCTGGTATTCCATTGACTGACTTTGAACCTGTGACAGACGCTGTTGTCAAAGATGTCATCAAGAAGACTGCCATCAAAACATGCGTTCTTGATCCCCTCCCCTCCTCTTTATTGTCTGCATGCATTGATGATTTGTTGCCTTATATTACCTTTGTGGTAAATGAATCACTCACCTCTGGTTGTTTCCCGTCTGCACTGAAAACTGCTGTTGTTCGACCTCTTTTGAAGAAACCCTCTCTTGACCCTGAAAACCTGAAAAACTACCGACCTGTCTCCAACTTGTCTTTCCTCTCTAAGATCATTGAAAAGATTGCACTTCTCCAACTCCAAAATCACCTCGACAGCAACAACCTACTCTATTCCTTGCACTCTGCCTATCGCACTGGACACAGCACAGAAACCGCTCTTTTGAAGATAGTAAACGATCTTCTGTCTGCTCTTGATGGTGGTCAGGTTTCTCTGCTCTCTCTTCTAGACCTGTCTTCTGCCTTTGATACCATCGATCATTCCACCCTCCTCTCTAGACTTCAACATACTTTTGGCATCTCTTCTAATGCACTGACATGGTTTCACTCATAACCTCTCCGGTCGTACTCAAGTTGTCTCTGTCAACGGCTTCTCTTCAAGTTCAGCCGATTTGAAGCATGGAGTTCCCCAGGGCTCTGTTCTGGGTCCCATTCTTTTTGTTCTATACACTCAACCTATTTCTGACATTGTGGCCCATCATGACATTTACCATCACTGCTTCTCTGATGACAACCAAATCTACACCTCTGGTGATATCTCTATACTCCCCTCCATCATTAAACGTACACAGCTATGTATTTCTGACATCAAGGCATGGATGACTTACAACAAGCTCCAGCTAAACAACGACAAAACTGAACTGATTTTTATTCTATCAAAAAGGCTCATGTCTACAATCTCTGTCCCTACTTCTGTCCAACTTGGAAACTCTCTCATTCAGACCTCTACTACCGTGCGCAATCTAGGCGTTGTACTGGACCAGACACTCTCTTTTTAAAGTCAATTTTTTTCTGTCTGCTGTGCTTGCTATTTGGAGCTTCGGCGCATCAGTTCTGTACGTCATCTTCTGTCTGAAGAAGCCACAAAAACCCTCATTTCTGCCTTTGTTCTTTCAAGACTTGATTACTGTAATTCTCTCCTTGCTGGCTGCCCACAAAATCTCCTGATTAAATTTCAGAAAGTCCAAAATAATGCTGCTCGCCTCGTCCTGAAATGCCCGAGGACCTCTCATGTTTCTCCTTTGCTTCAATCTCTCCACTGGCTCCCTGTTGAAAAGCGCATTGAGTATAACTCTCTCTATTATGTTACAAGT
>JAGGCT020004252.1:0-10000 GCA_017654935.2 Phymorhynchus buccinoides | reverse complement strand
TTTTTTGATGTCGTCACTCCACCATGGTTTACTGTTGGGTTTTGTAGTGTTGTGTTTTCTTTTTTTATTTTCCTGGTTTTTGTTTTGTAGGAGGAACAGTGAGGGGGATAGCTGTTTTTGCTGCAATCAAGATTGTTTGTCTGATGTTTTCATGTTTCTTTATTTATATTACTTATATTGTCAATTTTATGTTTGGAGAGTAGGGATTGAAATAGTGGCCAATTGGCTTTTTCAAAGTTAAACTTAGGTTCGGGCGGGAGGTTAGTATTATCTAAATTTGTTTTAAAATGAATAAAAATAGGTTTATGGTCTGAATGAAGGGGATCTGAAAGAGTGTACCATTCGTGGTTTATGACTAGGTTTGGACTAACAAGGAATAAATCAATTGCAGTTGGGTGACGATTTGGGACATCCTGATAGTGGGTGGATGAGCCATCGTTTAATAAAATTAAGTCTGATTCATTTACTTGATCGTTCAAAAGGGTGTCTGGATGTTTTTGGTACAGAACGGTTCCCAGCTGCTGTGGCGTGCGTTGAAGTCGCCTACAACCAGCCAGGAATAGTCTGGAGAAAGGTTTAAAAGCCAGTTTGAGGAGGGAGCTTTGGAGTATCCTCTGGGATAGTAAATATTTAGGACATTTGTGAAAGTATTATTAATTTTAATTTGAACCATGGTGGAATAACGTTCGCCAATTATGTTTTCTTCCGGAGAAAGTACTTCTATATAATTTAGGGATTTGTGTATATATTGGCCTTGTGGATACCTTGTCCTCTATTACTAACTGAAGGGGGTAGTAGTATATAACTGCATTCCGAGGAAGGTTTTGCAAACTTTAAAAACGAAACCGATTGCAAACATAGTACATCATATTGAAATTTAGAGGTTGCCAAAAAGTGGATGAGGTAGTCTTGAGTTGTATTTAAAGATCTACAGTTCCACTGAAACACATTCAGACACTTGTGGGTGGAAGTGAGGGAAGGATTTTTAGAAATGTTATTATAACATCTAAGTCATGATTTTTGATTTCCCCCGTTGTGAAATCAACCTGGGTCTTGATCCCTGGAGATCCGGGGATGTGCCACAGGCAATTTCAGCAAGGTGCAAAATGTTAAAGGCACCCTTGGGGTCAATTGAAGTGTTGTCGCTATCTTCTGACACTATGGAGGCCAAATCCTCAATCAGGGCCCTAGGTTGATTTGTAGTCCTGGCCTGTGCCAGACTACGAAGGATTCGAGTGACAAAAAGTTCTTTCAAAGGTTTCTTTCCTTCTTTTTGAATATTTAACTTTATGTTCAGGAAGGTTGTAGATGAGGGGTTTGTGGTATTTATATCTGAGGGAGTTATTTTATTAGCTGTCATTAAATTGTCAATGTGTTTAGTTATTGTTGTCATTATAGTTTCAGTCTGTTTCTGAAAATGTTTGGCGATCATTTCCTCAACTTTTTCTTCTGTTAATTGTTCATGTTTTTCTGTTCTTTCTGAGTGTTTTCTGTGGGATCTTTTTCTGCCCCTCCTTTTCTTTCTTCTTTCCTTTGTTGTGGGGGAAGAGGTTTGTTCCATAGTTTGTTCTTCTGAGATTGGAAGCTCAGAATTTGTAATATTTTCCTGATGATCTTTTACAGGATCTGTCACTTGTTTTCGTTCTTTAAGTTTGCTAGCATAGGAAACAAGAGGTTTGTGATTTGGGGTTGTTTGAATTCGCCAGGAGTGGTATACAATGGGTTATTTTCTCTTTGTTCTTTTTCAGTTTGGATGTTATTTTTTGCTCTTCTGATGGCTTCGCTGAAGGGAAGGAAAGCCTCTCCCCTTATTCTGTTAGCCCTCAATCTCAGCTGGTATTGAGGGCAACCTTGGTAGGCTGCGGAATGTCCGCCACCACAGTTAGTACAGTTTGGATTTTTGGTGCAATCTTTTGATGAGTGTCCAGGTGCAGAGCACCTGGTGCAAATTTCAAGTTTTGCTTTGCACTGGCTTGGACCGTGCCCATATCGTGCACACCTGCGGCACCGTCGCACTGGGGCGACGTATGGGGCCACGGGGAACTCCTGGGCGTCAATCTTAACCAGTGCAGGCAAAATGGGTTTTCGAAAAGTAATTTTGATGGCTCAGGACTCCGTGCCATCTCTGTTCTTTAGTCTGAGTATTGCTTTGGCCTCTGGTATGTATTTGAGGAGATCGTCAAGGTCTTCCTCAAAGGGGATTGGCTTCACTACTCCCTCAGTGGTAGCTTCAGGTACAGAGCATCTGATGTTTATGGAAGCTATGGTCGTCATGTTAGCCAGTTTCTGTTGTTGTTTGGCTGATCTACAACCGATCAGCCATCTGTTCCCGGGGAGTGGCCTCTGACTAAGAATGTCCCCCACGTTGTTTCGAAAAAATTTAAGATTAGTTGTCAGACCCAGTGATCTGAAGGTGGCTGTGCCAGTGCACATATCCTCCAGAATCACTGGGTACTCAAGATACACTGGGGGAACTTTGTTTGTGAGATGAGAGGGGGGGTTTCTTCGTCGATTTTTGACTTGGACGAAATCCCCCTCATCATCTGTTTCCTCTGAGCTGGAATCTATATCAGTATGTTCTGTTGTCTCCTGTGAGACAGTCTTTTCAGGGTTACTTTGTTGTTTTTCTAGAGGGCCCCAGATGGATTGGACCTCTATGCCTTCTGTTATGGGGGATTTTTCTGGTTGTCTGGGGGAGGGTCTCCTTCCCTTGGGCTACAGAATCCAAAATGATGATGTTCGGGGTTAGGGGAACTGAGTCCCGCACTCCTTCCATCGTTTTAAGTTCTTCTTTGTTTTTCTTTTCTTGAGGTTGGTTCTCTTCTGAACTGAAACTTTCATTTTCATCCTCTTTTGATTTTCTTGATTTTCTCTTTTTTCTTCTTTTGTTTGGGGTGTCAGAGACGCTCACATTCACATCCTCTTTCGGTGTTGGAGCAGTGTGAAACACCTTGCTCACACAAAAGATGGAGTCTTCGGAGCTTGTGTCTGACAGATTTAACAGCTTCTCAGTGTTCATCGTGATGAACGCCCTGGCGGGGCTTTATCTTATTTATGTCAAATATATGGAAAAAGAAAGAGTCTAATTCCTTCTTCTTGGCCGACTGACTGACTGACTGACTGACGTTTTGATTTTACGTCCTCTCAACCTACTGAGGGTCATGTGGGACATTTTATATGTTATCTTGGATTTATGATAAGGATATGAGAATTGATCTCTTTTCTTTGATCTTGATAAGAAGTATGGATATTTTGTGAACTTATTTTCCAAGGAGGGCGCCAATAGGGATTTTGTTCGACAATTTGCCAGGGAGAGGCACCAAGTACGCCTGCTTCCTTCCTTTAAAAAAAACACAAAAAAAAACAAACAAAAAAAAAACATAGATTATGGTACTCAGAGAGTTAACAATAGGATCTCTACTTTTTCTTTAAAATCAGTGTATAAGATTATATAAAACTCTGTTGGGCAAACGAGTATGAGCTAGTTATCAATACATTTTGAATTTAGTTAGAATCGAAATCCAAAGGATGTTCTTTGAAGGTTTTGAGCAAACAGGACCAGTAGGGTCCAATTATCATCATTTTGATTGATCATCGTGTGATAGTTAAAGGTTTTATTTGCTTTAGATAGAGTTTCAATGAAATCGTGGAGTTCATGCTGAACCTGGGGACAGTCTGAGAACAGGTGTTCCAGATTAAGGATTTGGTTACATTCACAGAGATATTTTTTATATTTGCAGTAGTATGCCTCTGTACGTAGACGGAAAATTAAAGATGAAAGATGATATGGAATTTATAAAAAGAGACCTTTTTTAACTGGTTTGATATCCCAGTGGTGATCGTTAGCATACTGTTCTAAATCACCTTTCCAGTTAACATAAGTACTTTCTTTGAGTAAACTATTACATTAATTTACTGATAAACCTATACTACAAGAGACGTGGCTTGATCGTTTTGAGCTTCAGGGTTTTGTAGCGTTCGTGATCTGCTTTGTCATTGCCTTTAATATCACAGTGGGATGGGATCCAGGTTAGAGTAACCTGGGTTCCCTTACAATTAATTTGATGAACCAAAAAAAGGATTTCTTGTATAATTTCTGCTCTAATGTTTTGAGGGGATTGAAGGCGTTGTAGGGATGACAATGAATCAGTGTACAACACCACATTAGTAACAAGTTGAGGGAGATCGTTAACATAATCCAGAGCCTTGAGTATCGCCCAAAGTTCGGCACTGTATATAGACAGATTGGAATTTAGTTTGAAGGATTTAGTGATGTTTAGGGCTGGAATTGTAAAGGAACATCCTATTTTGGTGGGTGCAAGTTTGGACCCATCTGTGTAAATTTGAACTGAGTGACGTGAGAAGTAAATCTTTTCTTTGGCAGCTACCGTTAACTGGTTAGTATCTTTCTCTTTAGAGTATGTGGTTAGACTAATATCTATATTTGGATGTTCCCACTCCCAGATGGGGACACCATATTTAGGGTGTAGAACAACGTCCTTTAGTTGAAATTTGGATTTGTCTATTAAATCTTTAGAAAATTCATAGATGTGTTGGAACTTAGGATTTAGATGTTGCTCCTGTCGTTCGGTTAGTGTGTTATAAGTTTGGTGTGGGCTGTCTCTTTCGGTGTCTGGTGATTTAGATGTGGTTTCTCCGTCCGATCTCCGAACTTTCTAAGTACGTCTGTTCTTCCTCTGTCACAGTTCTTTCGCTACTACTAGCCAGCTAGGTTCGCGGCTTCTAGCAATAGTTTTCGTGTTTCTTTTGTGTTTTTTTGTCACAGTGAATGCTAATTATATTCTTACTGTGTCTTCTAATATAGTGACATAGTACATCAATGTAAAGCTCTCATTGCCCTCTTTTAATCGGTACTAACTGATCAACCCCAAGTATCAAATTGTTGTAGAGTTATTAATTTTTTAGATGATAGAACCCATTAAACTGGCTCTCTGAATACCTAGTTTTCGCCTATTTTAATAGTCATAGCTTTATAACTTTTTATATCCATTTGTATCAGATTGTAGCTGGGTTCGCGGCCTTTATTTTGGTATGTTTCATGTGTTCCTTGGTTAAACCATTGCAGAGATACATTTTGTTATTCAACTGCCAACAAACACAGATTTTCTTGAAAACACAAGTAACAAGAGCCGATTTGATTTCAATCATGTGACGCAGGCTTTGCAGCTCAGACTGACCTATAATAATTCAAATATGAACGCGGCTGGTCAGTGTGAGCGTCAGTCGAGCACAGCCAAGTATAGGCGGGAGCCTACACCAGCCACTCTGCGCAAAGAGATACGCCGAGTGCGCAGCGGAATGTGTGCGTGTGCCTATTACTGCCTAACTGTGGTCATTAGAGTTGAGAACCGGTTCAAAAAAACCGAACCGTTTTCCCCCTCTTCGAACCGGTTTTAGTACACACAGTACTTACTCTCGCATCCACTTTTTTCAACCTATGAGCTAAACACATCTTTTATTTGTCTCCCTCCATAATATTTCAGCACACGAGAACGCTTACGGCACGTCTGCACAACAGCACACAATGGGCCCGCCCAAACGAAAACTCAAGGCGACTACTAATGGACGACGACACACACACAACTCAACACTCAAAGTCAAAGTCAAAGCCATAAACAACCCACAAACTAAAAACAGCTATTCTTGCTTTGCAAAACACACAATCTGCGCTGATAATCAATGTTGTTTTTCGAAAAGAATGCGTTATTCTACGAAAAACTTACTTTCAGTTTGCAGTTTTAAAAAAACCGGTTCACAGCAACTCGAACCGGTTTTTTCGAACCGCAAATGTTTAGCACTGGTTTTTCGGTTAAAACCGGTCCCCCCCCCCCTCTAGTGGTCATCAGCCTGAAATGTTTGAGCACTGATCAAAGTTCCTAGCTGTAAGTAATCTAAGCCAGTGTTTATTGTTTAATTTGTTTTAACTACAAACTGTTGTTTTACATGTTGTTTAACTTAATCAGTGATCTAACCTTGTCACTGTAAAACTTTTACGGAACGGGAAAACTATGCTATTCCCGTCACCGAACCATTGTGACGTCAGTTTATTCATAAGCCTAACAAGCACCCTTAGTTGTTCAAGTTGTTGAGAGACTGAAAATTAGAACATTCCGATCGTTCTGGGTCTATCATCATTCATCACATCCACTCGTGTGTGACGTTAATTTACTAATTGTAAACAATGAAGGGGCAGTTTGCCTACATTTTGTTTAAAGGCCTAACTTGCTTATTTCCATGCTATCAATATTATTGATCTAGGCTTATACCACGCTATGGTGTAGGCCTACTTTGCACTAGTTTCATTCATAGGCCTAGGTGTCGTTGTGTGCTAGGCCTAGTATGGTGTTGTGTTAATACTGCTACTATAGTATTGATAAGGCAGTCCCTTTTGACTGAGTTTCTTGCTACTTCAATGACAAACTCTCAAAAGGCCTACATATGTCCTTAGTTTTCCACTTAAAACTGATCAGCCTACTTTGATGAGTAGTCTATTTTTTAGTAACATAGCATCTGATGATGTCAGTGTTGCTGTTACGGCTCGATACATATCTTGGCCCAGTACGTATCGGGCTGTGGCCCAATAGAGAGTTCCGTATTGGGCCAGACCAATACAATACACACTGGTGGGCTTGGCCCAACAGCGTGCAAATGAGGTTGTTTTGTATTGGTCCGACCAATGCGTTGCGGGCCGACCCAATGGCGATCAGGAAGATAGGGAATTCCCAAAACACTTGACGGTTGTAGAAACTTTGTATGAATGTGGTTTGGCTTAATATGTTTCAGTCTCTTTCTCTGTGTCTCTGTGTGCATGTTTTTTTTCCATACATTTTTTCTGTCTCTTTTGCTATCCTTCTGAATCTGAGCTCTCTCCCTCAGTCTTGGTTTCTATGTCTCTGCCGAGAGAGACAGACAGACAGACAGATAGAGAGAGAGAGTCACAAGTCAAAAAGTCAAAGTCAAAAATGGTTTAATTGTTAGGTCACTGGCCCATAACAATAACAATACAACTTGATTACAAGCATAAACTTTAAGTAGCATCTCGTGCATTCTGCCTTTCACTCAAACATTGACGTCTACCTGTTTTAAACAGCTTGGATGTATAAACGATGCTACATTTTAGAGATTAGAGAGAGAGAGAGAGAGAGAGAGAGAGAGAGGATGAGAGAGAGGAGAGAAATAACAGTACAGAGGGACAGGGCAGTACAGCAGAGGAAAAAAACACGTCAAGGTATACACAGACAGACGGAGAGCACGAGATGTAGACAATGCCAGTAATGGTTTACTGCCAACGTCCTGACTACAGATAACAGACAGACAAAGAGATTGAGAAACAAAAGTGCGACAGAGAGACACACAGGAAAACAGACAGACAGAGATCAAGAGAGAAAAAGAGACAAGAGATCTTGACAGACAGACAAACCAACAGAGAGACAGAACTTGAACATGGAGGTACAATTTCATCGCTAAGGATTGACAGCGTTACATGGAACAAAACTCCAAACATTCGTGCGCGCACACTACATATAATAAACAGAAATCCATGTTGCTGTTAAATATCTCTTTATTTGCTGATAAGCATTTCATGTGTCTCAACAAATGTAGTAAAACAATCAGTATTTCACACTCTATTCTTCCAGTCACCCCACGTCAACCAGAAACAGCATACCCTACTCACAGTTTCTTAGACTCAGAAGAATTTGCAGCAGTGCCACAGACTTCGACAAACAAGCTGAGGAGATGGTTTCTTTCTTTATCTCCCGTCAGTACCCTGAGGACACTGTCCATGCAGCGCTTGAACGTGCACGGAAAACAACACGCATGGCTGCCCTCAATTCCGAAAGAAATCAACAACACAATGACAGAATTATTGCCGTCCTCCCCTACCACCCACACAACATGGCTGTCCGCAAGATCCTGTGCAACAACTTTCACATCCTTCAGAATGATCCTCAACTTCAGAAAACTTTTCAGAAGCCGCCACTTATCGCCTTCCGCAAGGACACCAACCTCCGTGATCTGCTGGTACGAAGTTCCATTCAAACAGCCTCCCAAATCTCTTTTGTCCCTCCTGGAAATCAACCCTGCCAAACCAAGAACTGCAAAACCTGTCCTTTCCTCAACTCTGACACGTCATTCACTGGCCCCTGTGGAAAATTCACCATCCGCTCTTCCTTTACATGCCAGTCCTCTAATCTAGTCTACGTCATCTCTTGCCTCCTCTGCAACAAACTGTACGTTGGGGAGACATACCGAACCCTGAACGACAGATACACAGAACACCTACGATCCGTGCGCCTGTCGTACAGGGATCCTATTGGAATCCATTTCAACAGCCCCGGACACTCCCTTGGTCATGCAACAGTTGCCGCGGTATGGCAAAACAAAGGCGGAATGACACAAAGAAAGTTCCGTGAATCCTGGCTCATAAAACACCTTGCGACAATCGCGCCAGCAGGCCTCAACACCAAAGAATGATTCCTGCATGTATCAGTCTCTCTTCCTTTTTGTGTGTGTGTGTGACTTTCTCACTCAGGTTTCCTTTCCTATTTTGCTACCGTCTTGTCATTTCGCCACACTGAAGACGTGGATATGGCCAGAAAACGTTTGTCTGTTTCCAATAAAAAGGACCTCATCTACCAGCTCGGAATGATGTTTTGTGCCAGGATCAGTATTCCTTAAATTACAGACCTTTTTTTCTCTATTGGGCCGGGCTGATAAGGTGTTCGTATTGGTCTGGTCCAATACGAACTCTCTCAGTATTTCGTTAAGACAGAAATCTACCCAGCACTGAGCTATTCAGGTAAAATTCAGGTAAAATATAGGCTATTAAGGTAAAATATAGGTAACATGCTGCAACAAAAGTATGAAAAACGTATGGAAAATGATCATGCCGTCAATACACAAAACAAAAAGACTCTCTCTCTCTCTCTTAACCTACCCAGCATTGAGGCTATTTCAGGTAAATATGGGCTATGCAGGTAAAAATCTAAGTAACTGACTGCAACAACGTATCGAAAACATGAAAATGATGTAATTTATTTTCCTTCAATTACACAAACAAATAAAGACTCTCTCTCTCTCTTCTCTCTAATCTACCCAACACTGAGGCTATTCAGGTACACATATAGGTGAAATGACCTACTCAGATAAACCATTTGATAACTGTTTCAACAAAGTAAAAAAAAGATAATTATTTACTTCGATTCTTCTCATTCTTCCATCAACTCCCGCATGTTAGAAGAAGAATCCTACTGCCTACAGGGGAGTGGACTTTGTTAGCTGGGTCTAAGTTATTTGCAATCGACTGCCAAAACCATTTACTTGAACCATTTGGTGTGACCCCTCGCCAAAACAATGTACAACCACATAAACCTGCGAAACTTAAAACTTGTGGACAACTCACAAAACGTTATTCATAGAACAGATATTCATATTAAAAAAGGATTTCCCGAGAGCAGACTGTTAGTATTGCGGCCGCAATTTGGTGGACGGTCCAGCCCAATAGAAAACACCTTTTTTCTCATTGGGCCTGGCGTTGATAAGGGTGCTATTCGTATTGGTCGGACCCAATACGGAACTCTTATTGGGCCACGGCCCGATACGTTATGGGCCAAGATACGTATCGAGCCGGTAACAGCAACAATGCTTAGGTTTAGGGTTAATCACATGAACTCAATGTTTGTGTATGAGTTAAGCAAGCATCTATGGTCAGGTAGAAACGGCCTATGTTATGTTTCCAAACCCCAGCTAAGGCTTGTGTCAGTGCAGTTTAATCATGCCTATATTAAGTAATACCGTTGAGCTCCGTCCACTGTGGCTTCTTGTGACTGTGTATTTCCCCATGTTATTGACATGAGTGCTATGGCATAGCCTACAGTCATACCTAACATTGTTATTCTTGTTTATATTTATGCTTGTATATTTTGTATTGTGCAGGATCTGATTTGCTGCCACTGTCTTCTTGTCTTATTCCTAGTAA
>JAGGCT020004251.1:49288-52345 GCA_017654935.2 Phymorhynchus buccinoides | reverse complement strand
GAGTTAAGATCAAGTAGTTAAGGATCAAGAGTTAAAGATTAAGACGTTAAGATCAAGAGTAAGATCAAGAGTTAAGATAAGAGTGCATGCTCAAGAGTTAAGATCAAGAGTTAAGATCACGAGTTAAGATCAAGAGTTAAGATCAAGAGTTAAGATCAAGAGTTAAATCAAGAGTTAAGATCAAAGAGTTAAGATCAAGAGTTAAGATTAAGAGTTAAGATCAAGAGTTAAGATCAAGAGTTAAGATAAGAGTTAAGACAAGAGTTAAGTCAAGAGTTAAGATCACAAAGAGTTACCTGGTACAAAGAAAGCATATAACCAAGTGACTTTCATAGAATACCATAAAAATAAAAATTTGTGTGTCTTAATGTACAAACAATTACAGCAAAAAGATACTAACGCAATTAAAACCATAAAGGTGTTTCACGTCCACTTACTTACAATTCAGGACTGATGTAGCTTCAGAAAAATAAAACACGGAAAAACAATATATTTTGAATAAATTCATGTTGGACAATTCACATTTCATTGTTGAAGATTTGTATGAAACGTCATGTTTTTATACCTTTTCCCCTTTGTCAGAGTGATTCTCAGATTGGTCGTCCATTGCCATGATTGGGCTTTGTCTTCGGGTTGTGTCCTGTTGTAGGCAATTGTAGTGCCTGAACACAGAAGTGATAACCTTTGACTTATGGCGCTACACCCATTTGTGCCGACATTGTAGATTCTGATCAAGATGTCTGAGCAGTGTGTTTGTAACCCAGGACCAAAATATCAACGCATTTATGTCAAACATCAAGCTGTTCTTTGGATTTATGGTGTCTTGATAGGTGCGTCCCACATACAGGACGCTATGAATGAAAGGCTAATGTTTGTGTCTGAAGAAACAGATAGGGAAAGTCACTTTATTTGAAAACTGTAGGTTTGATTACAGTATTAAATTTAGTGTGAAAGCAAAGTCCCAAACAAAGGAAAATCACGTTAGAAATTCAATTTACCATCAACCCGGTTTTTTAAATACGGGACGTTTTGTGTTGTTTTTATCTTCGCGGATGCTGATATCAAACACAACATAACTTTTTGTAATGCAAAATGCACACTTTTGTTAAAACTATTGGGAAACATCGATCTATGTGTAATAGAAAACCCGCGTTTCAAGAGGAATTTTGAGCTGTCGCTGGGTATGGAGTCCTTGAAGCAATTTTCATTACACCGAATGCAACATTCTTTGTATGTGATAGGCTTTCAGATACCCTGATTGCATTGCAGATGAGTAGGTCAAAGGCTATCAAAGTAATCCATTTCTGTTAAACTAAAAACAACATGTGGTAGGGCAAACACTATTATCACAGGTGTCTGGTTGAAATAATAACACAGAATACCACACAGACAAGAATTACACGTAACATTTCTCCCGGAAAATAAAGCACGTAGCTATCTCAAAGTATGCCATTGTTAATTGAAAATAGTTGATCAGCTGAGAGTTACCCAGCCAAGCATCGGGGGGGGAGGGTGGAGGGCTTTTCCAGTGTTTGTAGGTGACCCCAGGCAGGACTGGACGATGGACATCGGATTGTTGTGTGTCCTTCCTTCAACAAAAAATATACTAAAAATAAGTTATTTGGCTAATCTTTAGTTTAGACACCTGCATGGTTTAAGTCTCTCAAACTCAAGGACTCCCGTGTTCGTTCAGCTTCATGACCATAACCATGGTGTTATCCGAACACTGTCCTTTTTGCATAACGGTTTATAATGATGCTAATCAGTGAAAATGTTCCAAGCATCAAAATCATTAAGTTATGGTAATAATTGGGGATTTATATCGTGTAATTTCTAGAAAAAATTATATTCATGGCGCTTTAAAAACAAATTAAATACAAAACATTCCCATTAAGACGCACACAGACACACTCGTTCGTGAACAAACCTCTCACACACAGACAAAATAGGACCACAAATACACACACATTGCGCGCTCGCGCGCACAACAAACAAGGAAACAAGGGGGAAATGAAGAATGGGAGAGAGGGATGGAAGGTTCTGGTCGGGGAGGGAGGGGTGTCACATCCACACACACACCACATGCAACCGCACACATCACCATCACCACTCGCACATCGCACACACACACCAACACACCACACACCACACACTACACCCTCACACACACCACACACACACACTACATACACTCTCTCTCTCTCGCTCTCTCTCTCTCCTCTCACACACACACACCACACACACCATACACACACCATACACACACGCACGCGCACACATGCACGCACACGCACACGTACGCACACGCACGCACGCACACACGACAGACACACACATGCGCGCATTAGCGCACACCACACAACACACACACACACACACACATACTCAATTATGAATTAGGGGTGTGCAACCTACAACGTTGCCGTTATTTTAGTATTTTTATTATTTTCCGCAGGTAGCTACATCAGACGAAGACGCGTTCAAGATGCTGTGGACCGGAAGACATCAGGCCGCCATCTTGGCCATGCTTGTTGTGGTGCTGGTGTGGTCTGGGAGCCAGGGCACTGACCAGAAGCCTAACTGCAGGACAGATGGGATCACGCGTCAGGATTATCTTACCGCTATGCAAGGTACGTTCTGGTCATTGTGGTCTGGGTTTGTTGAAAAACACAATAATTGGCTTTATAGTCTAGTCTAGTCTAATCTAGTCTAGCTCATCGAATTTGAGTAAATAAAAACCCCAAACCCTTTTTGTTCTGACTCTGGTGTGTTCATAAGCCGTAGTTCCTGCTTCAGAGTCAATCAAAAACTAAATACTGGAGGCATTCAAATCAGCCCTCCATAAACACCTCCACCAAACCACCCTGTCTCAGTCCCCCACCCCCCCCCCCCCCCCCTGAAGGGCAGGAGCTGTGCTGGTCGGGGTTCGACCCCGGGGTTCCCGATACGATAGCCGGTTTGTTCCTGCCTAGCACTAGTGCGAAAGGTCCTTGGTCGTAGTTATGTTATCTGCACGCAACATGTGTGGCCTCTTACAGGTCACACATTTCGCCCTAC
>JAGGCT020004251.1:36788-44288 GCA_017654935.2 Phymorhynchus buccinoides | reverse complement strand
CGTATGTGCTTGTGTGCGCATGTTGATAAAGTATGCAGGAGGAAGATGGGGGCGTTGATGAAGTTTGTGGAGAATGGGGGTTCTGGGGGCTTTGCCCCCCAGAAGCTGAGGATATTTGGAATGCAAACGAAGCATTGGAGGCTTCTCCTGGGAGAATAATGTGTGAATGCTACGACCCGCATTGTCCTTAGGTAAACCCTGGCATGGAATGATATGACGTAGGTCTATATGAAATGAAAGGTTTTGGAGTGGCTCTCATGAATTTCCTCTTTTTTTAGCAGACAGATGTGTGTGGGGGGATGTGTGTGCATTTGTAAACCTAGTCAAAACCCTACCCCCACCCCCGCCCTCTCTCCATTATCCCGCGTCTGCTGGCGAAGAAGAAGTAGAAGGAGATGAAGAAATAATTATCATTCACAACCTTGCCTATACCTTCATTGAAACAGCTCATGAATGTCAACTAGAACTCGAGTTCCAAACACTTAACATATTCAATTGACTTTTACCTTCCTATCTTATTAGGATACCAATGTTTGAAATCACGTGCACCGCTACGCTGTATAGGAGTGACGAAGCCCCGAAAACACATCACTTTGTTCTTCTTCTGTTTTGTTGCTGTCCCATCTTCTGGTCCGTACAGAGGGGTTGCTCCCAGGCCGCTCATTCCGAAATCCCAATTCGCAGCCACACCCTGGATTGTTCAGGTCGCAGAATCCAAAACCAGCAGTCCAAAGGGAGCGAATCTATGTTATGCTGTTAGGAGGAAACCAAACGATGAGACACTGCACTGCTGCTGAGTCACTTCGGTGGAGTTCAACAGAGCCTGTCCAGTACACCACAGTAAAAAAAAACAAAATAAGGAAACAGAAAAAAAAAAGCGAAAGCCCCCTACGGACGACAATAATGTCGGAATCTCTCTGGCGCAGGGCTCAGCGTGTGTGAGGTTTCAGTCTTCCCATTGAGCCCATAGTCATTCACTCTGGGTAGGGGTCGGTCCAGAACCCCCCAAAAAACCTCGCCTCTGATGGGATTCAAACCCAAGACCACCCTGCCACTAGTCCACGACACTAACCACTGCGCCACTGCAAACTGGTTACACATGCCTTTCATCATGACGCGAGGATTTAGGCCAATGCCAAAGTTGATTGCATTCTTTCCTATTCTGATTAGTCTGGGTTGCAAGATTACAACACATAACTATTACCTTCTATCCCTTAATTCTAGCTAATATCATGGTGGGTTTTTAATGGTCATGGTAAAGTGACGTTTAAAAGAATCCACATCCAAAAAGCGCGCAGAGGGAAATGTGGTCAGGTCCTGATAAAAGAAGACATTTAATTGTAAAATTAACTAATAATCCCTATTCCTTATAGACAAAACTAAACTATGAAATGTCATGAAAATAATCAAAACAATCATTTCCAGTTCCAAAGTAAATTATGATAAATACATAGGCCTACATTATACACAACCAACCGACATAACATAATAATAAATTACAATATAAAAATAATAATAATTGATAATGCTTATATAGCACATAATCTTGCAAAGCAATCTCAATGCGCTTTTGCACGGCACCATTCGTATCAAACATTTATAATAGACTGGTGGTTACGTATCCTCACCATATAATGATAGTGATATTATGAAAATGAATATATTAGATAATGCATTGCATATAATGCATAAAACAACACACCAACACCCACGTCCGCTTCAAACACGCCACCACCCCCCCACCCACCCCACAACCCACCCATCATCATCCCCCGATCCCCCTACTCCCCACCCCCACCCCATACACACATGCGCACGCGTTAACCTCATACCCAACGTCTTCAATAAGCTGGAAAACAAGAGTGGGAAAAGGATCATAGACTTAACAGAGATAAAGCTTTCCTGAAGAAGTGCGTTTTCAGTTGGGACTTGAATGAAGGAAGTGTAAACTGGTTACGGGTTATGGTCAGGGAGAAAATTTGAAACGTTTGGTGTAACAAAACTAAACGCCCTCTCACCCGAAAATTTAAAGGACCGCTTAGGAGAGCTCTTTAAAAAGTTTCTGGGAAGAAGAATGAAAAGTGCGAGAGCTTTGGTAGGTGCAGAGAGAAGAAGATAGGAAGTGAGGAAAAGTTTTGTCAAAGTGACGAAAAGCGAAAGTAGACATCTAGAACTGTCAGCGGAATTTGACAGGAGGCCAGTGGAGCTAAGCCAAAAGAGGTATGATGTGCTCATGCTTTTTTGGGCCAAGAACAAGCCGAGCAGCACTGTACATGTTCTGCACTCTCTGTAAGCGCGAAATCTGTTATGTTGGAAGCCCAGCATACACTGAATTACAGTAGTCCAATCTGGACAACACGAAGTTTATCAGTCTAACAGCAGCATCTCTGGACAGGAAGGGTCTGATGGAGGCGATACGCCTTAACTCTAAGAAAGATGCACGACAAACACTAGATATCTGCTCCTGCATCGACATGGTTTGATCAAGGGAGACACCAGGGTACTTTACAGTCTTCCGAAATGGCAATTCCAGATCCAACAATATTCATGGAATCTGTTTCAACCTTCTTCAGGGAAGAGGATTTAAGGTGCCAACAGGCATCACCTCGGTCTTTTCACCGTTCAGTTTCAGCTTGTTGCTGGTCATCCACCCCTGAACACTGCTGACACACTAGGAAACCTCTGACTTAACCGACTGAAACTCATCAGGAGTGCCACTCCTGGACAGCTCTGTATCATCTGCATATTTGTATTATATATTATATCTCTCTCAGTAAACAAAATTATATCTCTGAAGTAGACAGGTATCAGAAGGAGACAGGCATGGTCAAAGGACAGTAGTCCGAAATATTTGCCTAATACATTGTATGTCACCACAGCCTTCCCACTTGTTTTTTTCGATTGTTTTGTAAGCTATTATATGTTATATAAGAGTATATATTAATAATAATAATAATAAATGGATATTTACATAGCACTTTTTATCGAGCACAAAGCGCTTTGAAATCAGCATTGAAACACTCACACACGCGCACACACGCACAACAGACACACACGCAAAACAGACACACACGCACGTACGTGCAAGCACGAGAGTGAACGCGTTCTTTGCACACAGACATACACACACATACCGCACACACATTTCATCAAACACACAGAAAACATATTCTCACTGAAAACGCACACAAAACTTACTACGCACACGAACGCACTACGCACGATACATACACACACACACACACACACACACACACACCACACACACACACACACACACAGCACACACCAACACACACACACACACACAGTACACACACACAGCGCGCGCGCGCGCATCACATACACAAAGCACTCTCTGTGTACTCACACTCACAGACACATGCTCGCACACACTCCTAAATGCTAAAGATTGACTATGTCTGACAGCAGAAGGCAACCAGTGTTTGACTGCTGATGATGTAAAAGCTCTACCGCCGTGCCTATCACGTTTAAATTTTTGTATTCGAAAGATCCTATTGTCATTTGCTGAGCGGAGAGATCGAGATGGAACGTAAATTTCAAGAAGTATTTATTCGAATTAAATTAAGATGCATCCATGCACACAACCAACCGACATTATGCTCTTGTGCCAGCACAAAACATAATCAAATAGATCGGTGGTGGTGTCTTTTAACAAATATGATTTATTATTTATTTTTTTAGTAAGAGAGAGAGGAGAGAGAGAGAGAGAGAGAGAGAGAGAGAGAGAGAGAGAGAGAGAGAGAGAGAGAGATCATTGACCAGTGTACACACATTAGTCAGTTTGGTGTTTGATGCAGGGATTTAAGACCCACTGTTATCATTACTAAGAGCTGGTTAACTCCCCCCCCCCTCCTCTCTCTCCTCTCTCATCTCTCTCTCTCTCTCTCTCCTCTCTCTCTCTCTCTCTCTATTCTCTCCATCTGTTGCTCTCCTCTCTCTCTATTGTTGTCATAAACTGTGCATACATTGTTTGATAATGTGCTGCCGTTGTGTGTGTGTGTGGCGTGTGTGTGTGTGTGTGTGTGTGTGTGTGTGTGTGTGTGTGTGTGTGTGTGTGTGTGTTTGTGTAGAGTGCGTGTGTGTGAGGGTTGAGAGAGGGAGAGAGAGAGAGAGGAGAGAGAGAGAGAGAGAGAGAGAGAGAGAGAGAGAGAGAGAGAGAGAGAGAGAGAGAGAGAGAGCCTTGGAGAGAGAGAGAGAGAGAGAGAGAGAGAGAGAGAGAGATGAGAGAGAGAGAGAGAGAGACGAGAGAGAGGAATACCGACACGTTTCTATTATAACGAATTATCCATTATGAAATCTGGTATAACCGATTAGCCTAACTAACCGATTAAACGTCTCTCAACGCTAATGCTTGTGATGGGTCTGCATGAATGAAGTGTGCGCGGATTAGATGGGAGGAGGGGAACGGTGCGTGTAGTAACTGAGTTAGTTTGTTTGTGTGTGTGCGTGCACGTGCGTGTGTATGTACACGCGTATAATATATATATATATACATATTATGTGTGTGTACATGTGTGCGTTGGTGTGAGTGTGTTTGTGTGTGTGGAGGGAAGGATGCGTTTGTGTATACCAATGTGTATATATGCGTGTGCAATTTTGTATATCTATGAGTATACATGTGCTTGCGTGGGGGTGACGGTGGGAATGCGAGCGCATGTGAGTATGTTCAATGTGTATGATGTAATCTTGCATGTGGAGTGAATTTTAGTTTTGTTAAGCGCCATGAGTAGTCCGTCTGGAATGTGCACTCTATAAATTTCGTTATTATTATTATTAGATTATTTGAAGCGCGGTTGCTACACTTGTCATTTACTCATTGTTTGTTTTTGTTGGAAGAATGGAGATACAATAGAATGGACCAAATACCTCACCTCGTCTGGCGACGGGTGCTACACATCTCCCAGTGAATCATGCACAGTGACAGACGATGGCTGTCGCGAGAGTGAAGAACCTCCCTTTTACGTCATCGCTTATAACGAGAAGTAAGCTACAATGTGTTTGTCACCCCTATATTTATCAGTGTAAGGTACGTTGATAATTGAACACTCGTTCATTCTGAACACCAACCCCCCCCCACCCCACCACCCACACACACACACCTGTATGTCGGTCAGTTTATACAACCTCCTTTTAAATCAGCAGAAATACAAATAAATAAACACACTATATTCTGAAGTCACTAAACTCAGCGGTGAAAGAGACACCCTGAAACCACTGTTGACGATACTCAGATCCCATAGTTTCGTTGTAACCCAAACAAAATACCCAGACCTTTATGGGAAACACACCAAGGCCTGCTAACTGAGTCATTTGTTATCATATCGCCAACATTAGTTCAGATTCTTTTAGTGAATGTCAAAACAATTTTTATTAAACTTTTTTACATTAACAATTTTGCAGAAGAAAAAAACTACAACAACAAAAAAACAATAAAACATACATATATGAAATAAAAACAACTAAGAACAAAGCAAATTTTAAAACAAATGGAAAACGCCATAGAAAAAAAACATCCCGTGGAAGGATTCATTTATAATGAATCATTTATAATGATTGTGTGTGTGTGTGTGGGTTTTTTTTTTGGGTTGTGTGTGTGTGTGTGTGTGTGTGTGTTGTTTGGGGTCTCTGAGCATGTGGGGGCATTTCGCACTCTTTTCACCGGGTGGCACGGTTGATAGACAAAGTTACATTGTGAATAGGACTGTCGCTCTGTTAAAGCCGTGGGGGGGGTGGGGGTGCTCATGTGTACAGACACCCATATTGCTTTTTATTGTGTTTTTGCTTTTTTTTGTATTGATCGATTGCAAGACAAATTTGCTTGCTTTAATGGGACGGGGACAATAAATGATTGATTGATTGATTGATTGATAATAGCGCTTTGTTTAGCGCTTTCATTGTGCTTTAACTTAAATAGTCTGTAAACGACATTTTTAACCAACCGCGGTACGAAGTCTGCTTAATCATTTCAGTGTCGTTTGTCGATGTACCTGACTATGTGGGTTTGTATGCCACCACCATTGCGTTTGAAAGGAGGAAGACAAGAACCTCCTTTTTTGCTTAAAGGAACCCATAGGAACCTCGCCCTTTCTAGTTTGACAGGAAAATCGAAACTGAATGTCGAGTCCTTCGGATGGGGGACTTAAAAGCTAGTCCGACATGTGCGCTCTTCGCACGTAAAAATCCCAAGGCAGTTAAAAGTCGGTAAGAGCAGAGAGAAATCCCGCTGTCTGACCAAATTGATGGCTAGTTTCCCTATACCTGCCCACCCCCACCCCCTCCCCTAAAAGATGGTAGGCTACGCGTTCTCTGGCGAAAGAGCCAGAATGTCACAGACAAATCTCTGTGACTAGATAGAATATACCAAATGGCAAACACCAAACACCAAATACCAGGGTAGGCAGGATATCTAGGTCAAGGCCAAGAACGGTCATATATCAAGGTCAAGGTCACTGGACCCGACAATGCTGCCGTACGGCTAGGCGATTCTACTGTTTTTGGAGAGCTCTATTCTTACCTTGATGTATGTGGTGCATTAAGTCATGCTGCCGTTCGGCTGGTGATCTACTGTTTTCAGAGCTCTATTGTTACCTTGAAGTATGTGGTGCATTAAGTCATGCTGCCGTACGGCTGGTGATCTACTGTTTTCAGAGCTCTATTCTTACCTTGATGTATGTGGTGCATTAAGTCATGCTGCCGTACGGCTGGTGATCTACTGTTTTCAGAGCTCTATTCTTACCTTGATGTATGTGGTGCATTAAGTCATGCTGCCGTACGGCTGGTGATCTACTGTTTTCAGAGCTCTATTGTTACCTTGATGTATGTGGTGCATTAAGTCATGCTGCCGTGCTGCTGGTGATCTACCGTTTTCAGAGCTCTATTCTTACCTTGAAGTATGTGGTGCATTAAGTCATGCTGCCGTACTGCTGGTGATCTACTGTTTTCAGAGCTCTATTCTTACCTTGAAGTATGTGGTGCATTAAGTCATGCTGCCGTGCTGCTGGTGATCTACTGTTTTCAGAGCTCTATTCTTACCTTGATGCATGTGGTGCATTAAGTCATGCTGCCGTGCGGCTGGTGATCTACTGTTTTCAGAGCTCTATTGTTACCTTGATGCATGTGGTGCATTACGTTTAGTTTGGCATAGTTCGATTGATGATTATTTCCGTTATATACGAGCTCGCGTTAATATGAGTGCGTGCGTGAGTTACGTGCGTGTATTGTATATATGCGTGTTTGTGTGTGTGTTTGTGTTTGTGTGTGGGTGTGCGTGGCGCGCGCGCTTGTGCGTGCGTATGTGTTTGTGTGCGTGTCTGCATAAGCGTTTTTATGCGTGTGTGAACGTGAGTATGGTATGTGTAAGTGTACATTATGTGTGTGTAAGTGAGCGCGCGCATGTGTAAGTGTGTGCGCGTGCGCGCGCGACCGTGTGTGTTTGTGTGTATGTATGCGTGCGTACGTGCGTTCATTCGCGTAGTG
>JAGGCT020004251.1:17500-33788 GCA_017654935.2 Phymorhynchus buccinoides | reverse complement strand
TACGGGACATGCACACAACGGGTTCTCGTTCAAACCAACGGCCTGCGTAACAACTGAGGAGTGTTGACATGTAGGCAAATTTGCATTGGCGTCTGGTGGCCACGTTAGTCAAAAGAATCTGTAACTGTTAACCCACTAGGTTATGTCAAGGCATGCGTTTCTTAAAACCTGAAAGCTAGAAGTTGTGCGTGTTTTGCAATGATACACACTGTTTAGGCCTACTTTTGTCGCTTTTGGGAGAGCTTGGGTTTGGCCAGAAACAATTATGAGCTATATGTATTCGAAAGACAGAATGACGACGATAACAAATGAATGATTGGCTTCTATGTAAATCCATCAAAGGGTGGCACAGAGGTAACGCGTTCGACTCGTGCGCAATAAACCCGAAGTTCGAACCTCGGCGACATGGGATTTTTTTTTCTTCTCACTCTGCACTAGGCCTTATGGTCTGAACGTGGAGGTTTTTTCGGATGAGACAAAAAAACCGAGGTCCAGGAGCCTATGCATATAGCACACTGTTGAACCCAATGGCAAAATAAAAAAGTTGTTCATTTAACCCAATGTAAACCCCCCCCCCCCCCCCCCCCAACCCCACCCCGTCTTTCCCACTCCTTCTTTACCCCCCCCTCACCACCATTCCATTGCTCCCCTTCGGGCCCTCCCATCCGGCCTCCTCCTCTTTACTTTCCTTACCCCCACTTCCCCCCTCCCCCTCCCCCGCCCCCCTTCTACTCTTCTTCCCCCCCCCCACGACCCTTTTCCCTCTCCTTCCCCTTCTCCCCCCCTCCCCTTTTCTCGCCTTCTCCCCCACTTCGCCATCCTACTTCTTTCCCCCCCCTTCCTCCACCCGCTCTTACCCCCCTCACTCTCCCCCTCCCACCCCTTCTCTCCCCCTTCCCTCACCTCCCCTCATCCCACCCCTATCTACTCTCACCTTCCATTATCAGTCACAAAAAAGTGCAATTCTACTTAAAAATAAGATGGTTGGCGCGCCTCTGGATGATTGCGACACACTCTCCAGGTGGGAGCAACCCGAATTTCACAAAGATACCTCTGTTACTATAAAATAATTACCAAATACCAAATACTACTCTCTAAGGGAACAAAATCAAACATTTGGAAACAGATTGCTTCAGCACTACCTATAACTAAGTTATCATCTCTTAAATAAAAATTAAGAAATCAGGAATATTATCAGTTGCGAAGAGTGCATGAAACGTTCTACGCTGTTTCAAAGGTTCATGGCTCCGTTGGTAGCCTATAAGCTGCAACTCTGCTTGCTTGTAGATTTTTTTAAAAATCTCTATTTCCAACCAGCAAGCCTTTGCTAGCTTTGCGAGAGAAAAATCGCGTGAAACAAACACTTTTGAAGATGACAGGGGGTCTTCGTCGCCATCGTGATTATTATGTGTAAGATTCGTAATAGGGGGCAACTATGGTACTCCATTAACGTCAAGAAAATGTCGTACTGCTTCTGTTTGGTGGTTAAAATGAAGCGGGCTTCATAATTCTGGAAAGGACGATGGTGTAGTAATTGGAGTTTTCCTCCTGTCCGGCTGTTGAGCAGGAACATCTTCTTCTTGCATGTAGCGTCCTCCATCAACAATTTGATGATTATGACGCTTACGACATGGGGGGTTTCCAACTAATCAGGATCTTGTATGAAGGACTTGCTGCCCGAATGATCAGCTCAATGCGGGATTGAATGGGAGGGGGCGAGAGGGGTGAGTGGGCATAATTTGGGGGAGAGGCGGCCCGGACAGAGGGTATGGAGTTGACTTCGTTGGAGACAACGGGAAGGGTGAGGACACGGGGGGGCGGGAAGGGGAGGAATGCGGGGTGGGGGGGGGGGGGCGCAGATGCCGGGATTTTGAATTCCTCCAACGAGGCTGATGATATTGCCTCTGGTGGAAAAGAGGGAATTCCACTCACTCACAGCCCTTGGAAAGAATGAGAGTAAAAGAATGAGTACTTCCTATGAGTATATAGGGACACACATGTCCGATGTTAGCCAAAAACTACTAAAACAAATATCAACCATAGTAGTACGCAAGAAAGGAAAACGTTAAGCCGGAAGACGTGAAGTTGAATATGGAGATAATCGGCTGTGTCGTATTTGTTTTATAAGCAATTGTGCTTTCAATATAAACCAAAGTCTATCAGGTAGGACCCCAAAATTAGGGGGTGTCATTACCAGTTGGGGGTGGGGTGGGGGGGCCAAAAGACACTGTATCTAAGCTTTCTGTGGGGGGGGGGGGCGGGGGGGGGGATTTTATATTATGTTAGTTTTTGTGTGTTTTGTTCTAACAGACATGTTTAGCATTGCGTCGTCGAACAATGGGTAGGGTTTTATAAATCACATAACAGAACAGATATAGCTACCACTTTCACGTTGCTATCGTACCAAATATAATAATAATAAGGGGAAAATGTAGTTTTCAAAAAAATCACCATGATGGAATAGAGGCATTTGTTTTGCCACGAGTGTTCGTTCTCTATACTAGACTACTAATTTGCCCGCGCTCATTCTGCCCGAGTTACGCTGACCTTTCTAATTCAACTCTCTAAATTCAACTCAGTGAATTTCAAGGTCGTCCTCACGTGGCAAATGCCCTGTTGCCCCAGTTGAGTTAGCTGTGAGATTGTAAGCCTTAAGAGACCCCCCCCCCCCCCCCCCCCCCGATCACGTGTCAAAATCATGGGATTCACGTGTTTTTCCTCTTATAAAGTCCTGGAAATAAATCTTGTTTTGACCAAGTCAGACTCCCATATAAAGTACCCCAAATTGAAAGCTACAAGTCAGTTTAAAGAGCAGCTTCAATTTGAATATGGGGTATCTTCAATTCGCGGGTCACAAGCGACCCGGGAAAAAAAAAAAACCAAGGGACGTAACCGTGGCGCGTCACGGGGTCTTTAAGCCGAGGCCGGTTGAACAGCTTCTAAAGGGAACTGAAGCGTGACCAATTGTAAACGTTTCCAAGCCATGTGTGAATGCAAATACAACTCTCTATAGTCAATGGTGAATGTAGGAGAGAGAGAGAGAGGAGAGAGAGAGGAGAGAGAGAGAGGAGAGAGAGAGAGAGAGAGATAGAGAGTGTTTGAGTGAGAGAGTGAGAGAGAGAGATGAGAGAGAGAGAGAGAGAGAGAGTTTTTTTTGTGAGAGAGAGAGAGAGAGAGGGTTTTTTTCTGTCTTTATTTTTGTTTTTGGGGGGGGTGTTCTCCTTTTGGGAAAGTAATTAGTATGATTATTTTTTATAAACCTGAAAGAAACAGACATTGAGATTGAGGGTCGTAAACATAATACCATTGCTTATTCAACTTATGCCAACATTCTTGTAAAATCCTCTTATGTCTCTCTGTATGTCTCCTTCCTCTTCCCCCTCCCCCCTCTCTCTCTCTGTTCTCTTCTTCACTCTACTTTTTTCATTTTGTCTTATTTGTAGCTATTATACTCTGAAAAAACTGTCGATTTGTCTCATAATTCTTTCCCTTTTTCGTAATTAATTCAAAGCACCAATTCAAGTTCACTATTGCTCAGTATGATCCATCTTTGCTTGAATTCGCATTTTGATTCTTTTTCAATTATGTCATGTGTCGTGTGTGTGTGGTTGTGTGTGTGTGTGTGTGTGTGTGTTTTGTGTGTGTGTGTGTGTGTGTCTCTCTCTCTCTCTCACTCTCTCTTCTTCTCTCTCTCTCTCTCTCCTTCTCTGCTCTCTCCTTCGTCTTCCTCACTCTCGTCTCTCTCTCTCTCTCTCTCTCTCTGTTTGTGTGTGTGTGGGTGTGTGTGTGTGTGGTGTGTGTGTGTAAAACCAGCATAACCACCTATTGACATGAACATAGCGTCATAGGTTTCCCTACTAACCACTCGCGAGTGTAACAACCTTGACACACTGCCCCTGGACATACGACGAAGTCACAACTAGACGCAAGGGGACCTTTGAACTGCCCAATCCTAAGCTACGTGTTCCTTCCCAGGCTCGCTACACCACTCTGCTTGTTCTGGTCAGTGGGACTATGTGTGCTACCACACCAACTGTTTCTCTTCAGAAGATCATCACCCTAACCAATAACGTTAAGGTGTCTGATTTTTGTTTTGGTTGCTTTTCGTTTGGTTTACGTCCGATGTGCAAGGGTATGTGCTGCGCTTGCCGTGACGCACTTCTCGGAGGAGAGCAGCCCCTCCAATTCACACAAGATTTAAGTCCTCTGTTACTAGAATATACCAAACTACTGTTTTTTTAAAAATGGCATTGACAAAATATGTAATATGGTTTTAATGTCCAGTGAATTATTCCTTTCTTATGTTAGAAGGTGAATGTATTTAAATGTCTCCAAGTGTCGTCATTTCCAATAAATCGTTTGTTTTAAAAAGTGAAAAACAACTACTGGTCAAATGTGTGACTTGCACCAATCACCATTTTTTTCCTTCAGAGTGTTTAGCAGTTTCCATTTTGAGATGACACGTAAGAAATACTAACTTTCTTGGTGTCCCACACGAGACAGTGAACCAGTTAGTTACCCAAGATACTGGGCCATGTGGACAGTGGAGTGTTTTCGTGTTGCGGGATCTCTCGCGAGCACACATTATATGTTTACAGTCAAAATGAGAAATTAGTCGTTACGGGTAATGCCTGAAAATTTCAGTCATTTCCGGAACTACCTATTTCAAACAGCCATAGCTGGAAATGGCTAAAATTTACAGTCGGAACAAACACGGCCTGAACGATTTCTACAGACACCACCGGAAATGACTTCCCACCTACCGGCGTTCATTTAACCACAATGGTATATACTATGCACCCTGCATTCAATTGGGGGACTAGAGACCTTCTTTTTTTTTGCCATGGACTATGAGCAAAATGTCTCTTCTCCCCAGTCCACAAGCAGTAAACATTACTGGAAACACTAATGGCACCCTGGCTGAACACCCTCACATATTACCTCTCAGACCTTAGCCCAAACCCATTCGCCACTAACCTCCTACTAAAAGAGAGAAAGTCAAAACGGTCACTGGTTCAGAACAAATGCAACTGTGTTTAGTATGCTTTTTTTTGCTTTGTCTTTATGAACTTCACAATATTGCATTCTAATTAAAACCCTAAACGAGAGGAGAAGACTGAAACAGCAGTTTATCTGCGTTATTTTTGAATCTTTTATCAGAGGGGACAGGCTCATTAACCACTGTAGAACCTCTAAAAAATCATAAAAAACGTTCCAGACAAAACACCAGCAACCAACCCACAGCATTTGCAAACCACGTCCCTTTGCGTTTTAGCACACGCCGATAAAAAATAAAGTCAGACCCAGCTAACACACGATCACAATATTATTTGTTGCATCAAGGCGAAGCCATGGTCTCTGAATCATTGTGAGCCATAATGGCCAATACCAGTGTGAATTTATATAAAGCAAGACCGTCAAACAGTTGAGAGAGAGAAATCACAAACATAATTCATGCAGGCTTTGTCTCTAAAAATAACTGCCTTAAATTACCTGAGTATGAGGTGTGACAGCGCTTTGCAAGAAATGTATGAGGCGTGGACAAGTGTGACAGTCAAATCGTGTGTACTCGTGTCAAAACAGATGCAACTTTGTAAAATATGTGTGTTTTTTCATCGAACTTATGCACATAGGAAAGAAGGAGCAGCTGATAGTTAACCCTAAACTTTTAAGACAAATAAAAGCACGTTACATCATGCTGATAAGGATTTTTGCGAGAAATAAGTAAGATCCTTTTCAGAAGAATCAGCCAGGTGTTTCAGCCGCCCCAGCTCTTCTGCGGGATGGGCAAAGACTACAGGAGATGTGCGAAAGGGCTATGATAAGAAGGAGCAGCAAAAACTCAGAAGAGAGGGTTTGAAATTAAGTATTTGTAAAAATCTGGTTGAGAAATATTTATCATTGGTGCCCGATATCTAGATGAGAAGGGTATGGGTAAGCCGAGAAAAAAGCAAATTTTGGGGGAACCAAAAGTTAGGGGGTGTAAAAACTCCTTGAGAATTTTCAGGCATTACCGGTGATGGGGAAAATTTTTTAACTGATTTCCATGAATGGCTGTTTAAGTGCATGTAGTTACGGAAATGATTGACATTTCAAGAGAGGTATCTCATACTTACTAAAAGCTCATATGTAGTGAAAGAAATGCAAAGGCCTCAAGAAAGGTTGAACGCAGGAGGTAGTTGTTGAGAATATGAACCGAAGTAAGTTGAAAGACGGCAGATTCTGGTAGGTCCCGGGGGAAGTGAAATATGTTGAGAAGCTGGCAAAAGACAAGGAAGGCACAGGCTAATATAATACGAGTTTCAGCATTAGACTAATATGAAGCATTTGCAGGAGACAATGTAATGGAATGATGTAAGGTGGAAAAGTTGAAGGAGGATGGGTAAACGTTTTAGGTGGGGTTGGCACTTCCCTTGATTTTTGTTCCTGCACAGATCCGAGTCCAACAAAAAGACCCTAACAAAGGCGAAGGCGAGTTGGAAAACTTATTGCACGAGAACTAGAATCGACTTTCCTTTTTCTGGTGGAGATAATTGAAAGGACTTCTGACTAAAATTTCGCGATGTTCCCCCCACGCCCATAGTATGGCGGGAGATGAACCTGTAAGAGATTATGAGAGTTTTACTGAAACGATCTCGGAGAACTCAAAAAATTAACTATAAGTAGTCTCTATATATGCGGGATGTAAGTTCATGAGAAGCTTCGTTTTCATGGTAGGACAAAAGACGATCATGTGTTCAGTTCGTACCTCATCTGTGGTAAATTAGCACGGCCTATCAAAGAACAGCGAATGCTTTAGTTTGTTCGAAAAGTGCCCATGAAGATTAATAGCATGATAGATAAATAGAATGAGTTAGTATAGTGTATATGCGCTGAGGGGATAGGGGTCATGCAAGAAGTCACACAGCAAGAAAGAGAATATGATAGTGGGTGACAAGAGGATGAAAAGGATTAAGAAGAACATTGGTGAATAAGTTACAAGAGGACGGGGAAAGGAGAAAGGTGGGGCATAGGAATTTGAGAAAAACGATGCGTTGCATAGTGACTCAAGTGATGTTATAACGTTTATGGAGAGTTAGTAGTTGTTAAGAACACATTCAATAAATATAGAGCGTGATCCTATGGCAGAGCAAGCACACATCTATAATGGGTTAACAAATGCCCATAATTATAAGCCCTTTACTACTTGACAACCCTGCAAATTCCTTGATGTTGAATAGCACATGAGGCTTAAGTTGCGAAAGAAGGAATGCACCGGGTCATACTGACCGTGCGGCGCCCATTTGGGATGTGGAATGTCCTAAAAAAACCGAGACGAGACCATCATGAAGCGCACAAGAGCTGAGATTAAAAATCAGAAACGGAGACCAAGATATGGATAAGAAAAGATAAGAAGTTCTTTACCAAGAAAAAAGTTTTCTTCATGATCACATGGAAGAATAGGAGGCATTTGTCTGGATGGAAGTACAATCATTTGTTAACACATAGTATGTTAATTAATAAAAGGCTGAGTAGCGAGAGGGAGAAGTGATAACCTACTCCACTTACTACCAGGTGGTCCACAGATAAATGACAGAATAACTACATAGAAGTAATAATAAAATGTTGGCAGCTTCACCCTGCCCTGGGGACACAGAAAGCACAGCGGATATGTCATATATCTTAATTTGTCCAAAGCAGACATAAGCCATTTTCACAATCAGCACCCTGGAAGAAGCCTGATTCTACAGGGCCAGCCTTTTCTGAGTGACTTGTCATATCAATATGTGTCTTTTTTTTGTTTGTAAGCTATGCGAAAGAAGCTCTCAGTTTCGCTTAATGACTGTAGATCAAGATCCCATAGTGAGGGAAGGTGTTGTAAGTTAAGGAGATAGTCACTACACCATATCGATATTATGTGCCATTTGTACATGCTATGAGTGTAATACGTGTTGAGATTTATGATAAAAGAGTTTTAAAAAGCGACAATTATGTACTTGGTACTCATAAGATGACGAAGTACTGGGTTAGCAACTTACTCTCACACACACACCAGGAGGCAGGTAAGGACACACACTAGGGCGATCTACCACCCACTTATGAACGCAACCTTAACTTACTAACAGCACCCGCTCGAAGTTTTCCCCCCGCAGGGGGCACAGCGGACCGCATTTTGCATAGGCACACCGAGTAAAGAAGGGAAGAGGGGAAGAGTGTGAAAGGGAGAGAGGAAGTTGAGGAAAGAAAGCAAGTTTTTCTCAGTGAAGGAAAAGTCGGAGAGCTACACTACTTATGCAGGGCTTTGCTGAAATTTGTTCACATTGGTGGCAGGTTAGTTGAAGCTGTGAAGCAGTGACTGTCACCTAGGGATCGAACTAAGAAAAAAGAAAAGAATGTATCGAATTTAGGGAGCAGTGAGTGATACACAGGAAGAAGGACCAACGGTTCTCCAAATGTGTGTATGTGTGTGTGTGAAGGAGTTTTCTCGGACTGAGTCAGCTGACTAAGACTTTCACATCGCAGATACATGCTACTGCTATTCAACAGATAGTCCATAACAGCTGGCCTGTGAAGGAGTTATCAGTGGAGTTAAAAGATAGAGGATGTAACACCGCGACCGACAACTAAGCGACGGAACAAGTATTCAGGAAAGGGACACATCTAAAGTTATCTCTCTCTCTAGGCTTCAAGAGAGTAAGTTTTTGACTAGTACACTTATCACCTTTCCGTTATTGTGGACTCGCAGGCTTGTGACACCGGATGCTGCAAGAGACTGATGTATCGGAAGGTTGTTAGTAGGGTTCTACCCTTTCCGCACCATCGCTCGAGCCAGGAACATTTCCCTACCTATTTCGGTTTATCTTTTCCTGCTTAAGTCATGACAGAGAGAATGAGCCAGTTCCATGTCTCTCCAGACTCCAGCAGAGCTGTTAGCCTGTGTTAATTGGGGGCTTGTTTGTTTGCAGCCAGCACTCAAGAGCCCAGACGACTCGTGCGCTCACTGGATTGTTAGAGCTCGTGTGTTCCTGTTCTAGACGTTGGAGACTGTACATGGGCCCAGACTCCTCTCTCTCTCTGTTCACCGGCTCTGTACCTCCGAGGATCGGGGGCTGTCTCTCACGATATCCGGCTAAATACTGTTGGTTAAAGGCCATGTTAGCTGTCGTCTTACTTTGTTGTGTCGGTGTATTTGTATTTAATGCTGTCATAAAGTAAAGTACACATGTGCATGCGCATTAATTTGGAATAAAATCATACCAGCCCCGAAAGTCTCAAAAACCTTTCGTACGCACCTCCCCCCTTCCTCACTACTAGGCAAACATGTTTTGAATAGGCAAACGTGTATGTAATATTTTTGGGCGTGGTTTCATGATCACAATAGAAGGCAAATGTATTTCACTTTTACCAAAACCGTGTTGAAAAAAAAAAAATGTAACCAGAAAGAATACCTAACTGCAACTTAAAGAAACATTTTTGTGGGGAAGATTTACTAACTATCCTGGGCTAAACACTGATTTTAAGCACTGAGAGAAAAAGCATCATCACCCTAAGCTAAGTGACCCAGCCAGTCAGGATCCTTTCAGCGGACACCAACGTGATGCTGAATGGAGCAGCTACATTCACTCTAAGCTAAGTGACCCAGCCAGTCAGGTCCCGATCAGCGGACACCCAACATTATGAACATAATAGAACAGGAACCGCCTAAACTAATGAAAAAAGTTTATGTTCTGTGGATTTTTCGTGCAATACAGTATGAGTTTACTCAGTTGCAGGTTTTGTGATCGAATAAATAAACAACAGTGACAACTGAGCCAAACAAATAAGATCGTTATCTGTTATGAGAAACACACAGTGTTGTGTAAAAGTAGAGCTGATTAATTAAAAAAAGATCAGTGACAAAATTGTGTGTCAGAGGTTCAATGCGAGATCTGCAAGCTGAACTCACATCTTTGGTTGTTCTTTGCCCATTACTTGTCGTCAGGCAAAACATTCAGCCCCATCGGCTCGGAAATGAGTAGGCCTAGATCACTTTTCGCGACTCCGCGCGCTAGAGATAAACAAGCGCATTCACTCTTGCAAACCGGCTTCGATAAAACGGCTAATATATAATGCATATATAGCCCATAATTCATGCTAAGCAACTCAATGCATACTTCCTTCACTCACACATTCGTACAAACATTTCTAACAGACTGGCTCACGTAACCTCACCATACATCTCTATGAAATTAATACATTAGAGAATGAATGGCATTCATATACACACACAAAAACGCACACCGCATAATATAATCATAACACAGACCACACTAACACCCACCTCCCTCCCTACACCCCCCATCCTAACAACCACCCCCCCACACCCATACACCCCCGCCCCACTCCCCCCACGCCGCCCCTCCCACCACACGCCCCCCCCCCCTCTCAATTCCCCCCTATTCCCCACCCCCACCCCACGCACACACGCGCACGTATTAATTTAACCTCATACTCAACGTCATTGAGCTGGAAGACAAGAGTGGGGACAGGATCATAGACTTTACAGAGAGAAAGCTTTCCTGAAGAAGTGGGTTTTTAGTTGGGACTTGAATGAAGGAAGAGTGGACTGGTTACGGGTATGATCAGGGAGAGAATTCCAAACGCTTGGTGCAACGAAACTAAACGCCCTCTCACCCGAAGATTTCAATGACCACTTAGAAACTTTATAAGATAATATAAATAATATAATATAATATAATATAATAATAATATAATATAATAATATAATATAATATAATATAATATAATATAATATAATATAATATAATATACCGATGTACAAGTAGTGCAAAGAGGCCTGCCAGCCGTGAGATATAAAACAATATCCAGAGATATCATTTGCATATATTAACCCATAGGCTTAGTGTAAACGCGCAGTGAGAAAAGGTGTAAGAATACACCGTTGCTATTAGAAACTTGACGTCACAGTTATATATCTCACGGCTTGCAAACGCGAGCTGTTCATACCAAACCCAAGCTGTGCAATGTTACCCCTAGGATTCATTCAGCGCTGACGACAACATTAATGCTAGTACATAACGAAGATTCATTGTTTGAATGAATCAATAGTACATGTCACATATCTGCACAAATCATTATGTGCCTGCCACTTGAAATGTCTAGCCGTCAAGGCCTAGGCTACTCAACTTCATGACCGCCTCGATTAGCAGACGATTCGAGCTATGTAATTTTGGCACAGGGAGAGTCCATGTTGATAATGTAGACGCAATACTGTCGCAAAACAGCTCGAATTCATCTTCAGTCCGGAAATAAAAATGAGCTGACTGAACCTGTGCGAAGAGCTAGCGCACCTTCGTTAAAAAGAAGAAAAAAAAAAAAGAAGCGTGTTTTAGGGGCTTGTGATCGTTCTTGTCAAAGCTGACTCCCCTCTTTTTTCACGGTGTGTTGAAATTGACTCGCTCTCGTTAAGTGTGTACGTTTTATTGTTGGTGTTTAGGCCTACAGGTTACAATAACAACAATTGTCGTTTAGTGTTTCAGTTCGTTGCTTCTGTTTATGTTTATATTTTGTTATGTTTTGTTACCACATCTTATGAAGTACATTTGAGTTAAAATTTTCTATTTTGTTGAACTATATTCTTTGCGCAAGAATGTCTGTTACAGAGTGTGTGCTGCGACCACTGTTGTGAAAAATGGATGCGTTTTCATTTCGCTACAGATCTGAGCCTGTTTCTTTTTCTTGCTTTTCTGTTGATACACATCGGTATATATCCGTTATTATGATTTGGGAGTTAGATATTGCTTTTATCCTATCTCTCGACTGAGTGTGATAAACAGCAAGGCTCGAGAGATAGGATAAAAGCAATATCTAACTCCCAAAATCATAATAATATAAATATATATAATATAAATAAATATAATATAATATAATATAATATAATATAATATAATATAATATAATATAATATAATAATATAATATAATATAATATATTGCGCTAAGGATCCGAGGAGGGACCTCTAAAAACTCGAGTACCGCGTGAATGTCGGACTTTCGCTCGCGATGCGGGTCAAGATACGCGCTTTGTCTATTTATTCCGCTAGGTCGTATTAAAAATTTTGCTTTTGAAAGTTGATTTTGAAGGCAAAATGTTGCTCGCGTGTCAATTGGCATTATTTTGAAGCTGTGTCATCTGGTCCGACTTGACTGCTTTCCCTTCTTCCTCTTATAATGAAATTTTTGCATCGACTTTCGACGAAGCCTTAATAGCTCGATAGGTAGAAACAGCGGCGTCGCAAATCCGTAGGTCGCGGGTTCGAGTCAGCCCCTCGCCACATTTGTTTTTATTTTTTTTGGGATTATATTTGGGGGGGGGGGGGGGGGGGCGGGGGGCGGAAGGGAGGGGGCTCCACCACATATTTTTTTGTGTCTCTTTTTTTTCTTTTAAAGAGGAGCGGGGGGGGGGGGGGGGGGGGTGGGGGGGGGGGGGGGGGGGGGGGGGGGGGGGGGGGAAGGGGGGGGGGGGTGCAGCCCAGGGAGGGGGAAAGATGGGGGTGGGGGCGGAGGGGAAAGCAGGATAGGGGAAACCCCAAGCGAAGCTAGGAAGGAGAAGAGGGAGGCGAGTAGGGCTTTTATACAAATAGTTCTTCTACCTTCTGGAAGTTTTGTGTTTGGTCTAACCATATTTGTTTTGAAAGGTGCATAACGGAGAATAACGCATCTGCGCTCATTAATTGACAGGAAACCGAACAAGCAATGATGAAGTGTGTGCTGTCTACTACAGTGAGCGCGCGCGCGCGTATGTGTGTGTGTGTGTGTGTGTGTGTGTGTGTGTGTGTGTGTGTGTGTGTGTGTGTGTGTAACATAAATGCTCCTCCCACTTTTCACAACATTTAGGCCCCTACTTTACTCAAAGTGACAAAACCCAAGTCTGTGCACAGCTTACAATTGCTGTCATGACATCCCGAGCGGAGCACGGGTTTTGCTATATTCAATAATGTACATCTAACCAGTTCTTCTTCTTCTTCGCTCGGACAGGTTCCTATCAATTATGAACGCAGATGTCTCATGCTGCTGTGCGGGACACGGGTTTATCTAGTATAATATAATATAGTATATAAAGTGAGGTTTTGCATTGCAATGTCATTGGACAATCTGAAGATCTGACGTGTCACGTGACATCTCTAAATCCTGTGACCCAGTCCCTTGTCGGCTTTAGTTTACAACTGCAAAAGGTTAAGAAACATGCCTTTGTGTGTTCATTTCAACAAGATCGGAAGATAACTGAATTAGATGTCCATTCCTATGCCTGTATGCGTGTGATGGCATTACGAAAGTTATGTGTGCCATCTAAGAGAGCATGCATTCTTACTGAAATAAATTATTTGACAATGTTTACAAAAAATGTGAGGATGACATATTATGTTCACAATAATACCACACACACACACACACACACACACACACACACACACACACACACACACACACACACACACACACACACACACGCACGCACACGCACACACACATGTAAGCATAATCAAGAATTAGGGAAAGGTAAAAATAACCTGTATGGATTTCATTGTCTAATTGTATTTACAGATCAAGATTATTGCGGTGCTGAAGGTCTTACAAGCAACAAAGAGCACATCGTCAACCATGGAAGAAGAAAATGACATACTGCAAAATCTGAGACGTTGTGACACGAAACTGCAGTATTGTTTGTACTCCAACTTTCAGAGCATGTCAGACGAACTGGATTCTCTATCTATTCCCGAAAACCTCAAGGATCCTGAACGCTTCATGTCTTTCTTGAAAGACCAAGGCTTACTCCACTGCCTGGTGGTGGTAGCAGTGAAGGAGGATAGAATGCTTCAATTAGAAGCAAATGCTTTTGGAAGCCAGAAAGATGTGTTTACAAGGACCCAAGAAATCAACGAGTTTGGGGACAAAATTTTTGTCTTCCTGCTTTCCAAGAAAAAATGGGGTTCGGTCATAAAATTGGCGGCATGTGTACCTCACACTTTGCCGTGCATGACATGGTATGATAAAGCGGATACAGAAGATCTCGTGGCAATTTTCCGCCTGCTTGAGCATGAGGCCAAAGAATTAGTTTCCAAGATTATGTTGTACTTGTTCGCCTCTGCCTTCAACATGGGGAAAAGCCGATTGTTCGAGTTTTTTCTGTTCTCCGACATCAGGTATGTGCAAGGTATCGTCACAATGTGTCTTCAATGGGAAGGCAAAGAAGAAAATTATCACATGAAATTCGTAGAGAAGGAATGCAAATTTAGAAAAACGCTAAAATGTATATCTGATCTTCAAAGCAGCCAAGGCGCAAGTATTGACTACAATAGAAGCCTCCACGTGGCATGCCAAGCTGGTTTGTTCTCTAAGTTCGCCCAGTCACTGGATTTTGATAAATCTTCAGATGACCTTCTTCAGACCCCTTTAGGGGTGGCAGTGTTCTACAACCAACCAGACCTCGTACGATTGCTGTACCAAGCTAGAATCATAGTCAACGACTCTGAGGTCCTCTGGCTAAGTCGACACCCAACGCTGAAGAAAAGATGTGAAGCAGAGAAAAGGGAAGGGGAGGCTTCATCTCCTTCAGATGTGTATCCTTCAGCTGATGACATGGATGCCGCCATGGAGATCAGAGAGTTTCTCTCCAGCAAGGCGTCACAGCCAAGGTCTCTGCAAGACCTCTGTCTCCAGGAGGTGGCCAAACATGTCGGCTGGGGACACGATAGAGACCGGGACGTGGATCAGCTGGGGATTGCTGATGTTCTGAAAGGTAAGTTGACCTTCAGGGACGGGAGTCTTGATGTCGAACTGGCAGAGGAAGAACAGGATTCAGCACCTGTGACGGCTAGGATTGTTAAGAAGAGAAAAGAGGCATATGGGGATTTAGCAGTATATGACTCACCTCCCCAGGCAAAGAGAAGGCGACGTCAGGAAGATGGAGCAGCTGGGAATCCCTGATCTCCTGAACTACATGTTGATGGAGGTGGACAACAGAGTGGTGAAAAAACCCTAAAGGATTCTTGAATGGATTGCTAGCAACGTCTAAAATGTTTTTTGTTGTCCTTGCCGTGATTTGTGTCTGTTCCTACATTATTGTTTTCAGACCTGCCAGATTCGTCACCATGTTTCGTTGCTCGAATTGTAAGGATGTCACTTTACTTCTATTAACTTACTTCAATTTGTTTTTCTTGGTGCAATTATTGAAATATTTTGGGGGTTGTACCATAATCATCATATCTAACAATGAGTTTGGTTTATTTCATCGACAAAGTTGATTTTGAGGTGTAATTATGTTGATCGCATATATGGGATTGTGGTAGCGAGAGGGTAGGATTTTTCTTTGTTTTTACTCGTAACACTATGTTCAGTGAAAATAAAGCAAGTTTTCTTGTGTCAATTGTGCTTTATTAAAGCATTTCCTGTACCAAAAACCTAAATACAATATAGCCAAATGCTATATGTCATGTAGTTTATGAGTTCCAAAGCGTATTGTTTTTACCGAACTATACCGGTACTTTGGACAAAACAATCAAATGCAAACCTACATTAAATTTTCACCATCACAAGTATATAATATCAACTCCGTTCGGTTCATTTATAAGAAAGTGAGCATATAGTGTGTCTTATTTTAAAAGAACTAAAAATATTCTGTTGCATTATATTTGCCAATGGAAATTCCAATATTGATTTCACATACCAGTATGAATCAAATAAAAGAACAAAGACAAACAACATATATATGAAATACAAGATGAACTACATAATTTCTATACTCTAGTAATGATACTTTTTAAAACGAAGTCTAACTGATAATGTGTCTAAACAACAACAACAAACTGAAATGATTGCCAGAAATAGTGATATTCATATTAGCATGCTGGGTCCATTTCAGACGCATATTATTTTGTGTAGAAATTTGATATGCCATTCACTTCAGCATTGCTCTCGTTGATTTTCTTTTGTTTGCTTTCTTCTGAAATGGTCTGGAATGTGTCCATTTGCTTTACATCTGATATAGATCGTCATATAGCTGCCTGGATGAGGTAAATCCAAACATAATTGTCATTCCACATCACAATGAAACGGTCTTTCTTTGTGTCACAATTATGGCACTTTTCCACCTCTTTACTGATTTGAGTATTCCATGTGTAGTTTTTGTGAATTAACCTTGTCAGAAAATGCTATTTCCAAGCAGGTGATCCACAATGTTCTGTATGTGAAGCAATTTGTCAAAAGTGAAGTGGAACAAAAATTGGTTACGACTCTTTATTATTCTAATA
>JAGGCT020004251.1:0-10000 GCA_017654935.2 Phymorhynchus buccinoides | reverse complement strand
CAGCGTCCCGGACCTGAAACTCCTTGTTGGAGAGGGTGGACTAAGGCCCGATCAGCGTGGCGGACCCGAAGCCCCATGTGAAAGAGAGTGGGCTGATCGTCAACCCAGCCTACCTCTCCTTCATCGTCGAACCCTGCACTTCGCCAGTGGGACTGGCCCCTTGAACATTTTACACACACGGGTGATTTACTCTATTGTTCTTTTGTTGTTGTTATTAATAAGATGTCTTTGTTAAAAGTAAACTCAACTTCCTTGCGTAAAACTGCAGGAGTATCGTGACAAGTAGTAGTAGTAGTGGTAGTGGTAGTAGTGGTAGTGGTAGTGGTAGTGATAGTAGTATGGACAAGGTAAGCCGTTATGCTTTTTATATAGTCCCATCGTATGCATCAAGCATAACAACAACAATTCGTTCAAGGTGTAGCACAGTCAATTTTCCTCATAAAAAAACCCAACTCAATTGTCAAAGCCTCTAAACATATTTATATACACTACTCACAAAAAGTTAAGGATCACTATGAGAAAACAGGTGCGCAATAAACTCCGTTCGCTCCTGTTATTTTTTTTCTCAGTCAAGCCAAATTGTTATGAATTCTTGTTCAGCTGTAAGTGGGCGATGTTTGTGTTAGTGGAAACATTGCACGTGATTCTCTATTACTGAGCTTGGCAGCAAAAGAAAAAGCGGAAACTTGCGAAAAAGGACCTTGTTTTGGATCGTTCTGCATGAACACATTGCACAAGCCAGATGGAAAAACCATTATGCACGTGCAAGCACTGCTGTTTATGTGTGAGATGCTGTCTCTTGCTTGGCTTTATAAGAAGACATACCACCAGTATTAGGCCTGATTTGACAATGCCTCCACGACGAAAATTGAGCGAGTTGGATAGGGGACGAGCTGTTGCATGGTTCCAAGATGGTGTTCCCAAGCGAGAAGTGGCCAGGCGACTTCAGGTGTCCATCTCGGTCATTGTCAGACTGATTCAACGCTTCACAGCCACTGGGAGGGTCCATGAAAGACGCAGATCTGGTCGACCGAAGAAGACAACTCCACGTGAAGATCGTCTCATTGAACGACAAGCCCTGCAGACAAGAACAGCCTCTTCCAGCATCATTCGAAGGCAGCTGAGGGTGGCTACTAACATCAACATCAGCCAGCAGACCATACGGAACCGCCTTCATGGGTTTAACCTCCGTTCTCGTCGCCCAGCTGTACGGCCACGCTTAACTCCAGCCCATAGGGCAGCACGCCGCGCCTTCTGCAGACGTCACGTGAGGTGGACACGTCAGCAATGGTCCCAGGTCCTGTTCAGTGATGAATCACGCTTCACCCTGAACCACAACGACGGCCGACTGAGGGTCTGGAGGCGCCCAGGGGAACGCTTTATTGACGCCACTGTCCAAGAAAAGGTGGCCTTTGGTGGAGGTTCTGTAATGGTCTGGGGGGCCTTCAGCCTTCACCACAGAACACCCTTGTATCATGTACAGGGTAACCTGACTGGCCTCCGATACCGGGATGAGATCCTTCGACCGCTGGCTGTGCCTACACTTCAGCAGATGGGACCGCCGGCTGTCTACCAGGATGACAACGCTCGCCCCCACAGGGCAAGGGTGGTCAACGACTTCCTGCAGCAGTCTGGAGTCAACAGAATGGAGTGGCCAGCATGCAGTCCCGATCTCAACCCGATTGAGAACCTCTGGGATGAGCTGGATCGCAAAGTGAGGAGCAACCACCCCCCTCCCAGGGATGCCCAGCACCTCTACCAGATGCTGCAGGCTGAGTGGCAGGCGCTTCCACAGAGGATCTTCACCACCCTGGTCAACTCCATGAGGACTCGCTGCGTCGAGTGCCAGAACAGCCATGGCGGATACACGCATTACTGAACTTTTGGGAGCATCAGAATGCCCTGTCTTGTGATTTCAATGACTTTGGGAAATCAAATTTCGATACGTACCCACTTTGATCAAATGTACAGACCAAACGATTGCTCGAAATTGAAGGCAATTGTGTATCGTTATCACTAAAGCATTGAATTAAATGTTGGCCAAAATTCAACGCATTGGCTTTCTTATTGGGAAAGTTATGAATTAGTTTGCAAGTGATCCTTAACTTTTTGTGGATAGCTTATATGAGGAAAGTTTAATGGTGTGGTTGTTTTTTCTTCTTCAATTCTTGTACGTTTATATCATACTTCGAAGAAGGAAAGCGCATCAGTCTACCTGATCCAGGCACACCTCTCTACATTCCTCCTCAACGGGAGTATGTTGGTGTTTACTACGATTTCTATGACCTCCCCTATTGAATCCTTCACTGGATCCACCTACACGGCATACCATCTCTTCTACTCTCTTCGAGGGATTGTAATTTTAGAACATTACTATTTTTGTTATTTTACACAATATTGTTACCATTTCTTTTGAATTAAGTGCTGGTTTGCTTTTATTGTGGACTTTCAATCTGGTGCAAAGAAGACAACCTTTCTCTTGGAGAAAGTTTTCTAGCTCAGTTTGAATGTTCACTGTGGACATTCTTTGCAGGCCAATATGCAGACTGAAGAGTCTTTCTCAAAGACGAAACAGCTGTCTTTGCATAGGCATTGTCTATCTCCCCATTGGGAGAAAAAGTAAATCAGCAGATCGGGCCTAACACGGGGCCAGACAGAAAGGCGGGCGGCCTCTCACAGCCGGAAACGGAGAAAAGAGCGGTTGACCGGGCGGTCAACCAGGCAGCAACAGGTCAGGTCAGGATCAGGCTCAGGCTCAGGCTCAGGACTGTATGAAAAAACCAAAACAAAAACCTAGTTTTGAACACCCAGGGTAACAACAGTTTTGTGTTTACCCAAAAACAAATTCCCCAACAGTCCTCTTCAGGGATGTAAAAACCCACCCTCTTTAAACTTGGTTCTCTCCAAGAACCCCAAAACGCTGAACAACACTTTCTTTACAATCCTTTTCACACGACTCGGTCTAGGGGTAATATTTCATCAAAAAGGATTAACTAAAAGGTTTCACTTTTTCTGGAACAACAAGGCTTTCATACATTTAGAAACTTCTAGCCTTTCAAATACAAAAATTAACAATTACATTCTTCTGAAAATTTCACAGCTTTTCAGGTACAAGAATGGACACTTAAATTCTTCTGAAAATATCACATAAAATTTCACCACCAAAAATATGTCCTTTCCATTCTCATTTCTTCCAGAAGGCGGACGAACTACAGGCAAAGAATGTATTTCCCCAAAATGGCATTCACAATGTACTTCAAAAGGTCAAAAAGCCTTGAAAACATTAATTACACTTTCTCTCAAAAATAAAAACAGAAACGGGGATGAACGCTTTACAAAGCCCCTATCAGCATAGCTAGAAGCGCGACTGGAATAACCCTCTGTTATCCAGCTCTCCGCAGAGTCTCTTAATACCTAATTAAGCTAGGACGATGACCGCGAGGCTAAACATAGGTCGCGAGGCTAAACATATACCACAAGGCTAAACATAGGCCGCGAGGCTAAACATAGGCCGCGAGGCTAAACATATTCCGCAACAAGGAATAATGCGCGCGCGTGCACGCATTTAGGATTCTGAATCTCCGTGAACTCAAATACGCTTTGCACCGAAAAACGATTTGCACGGCCTAAACACACAATGGCGAGCCAAAACATTGATTCAAAAATATGTGCCGAGTTCAAGTACCAAATTCTACGACCGGCAAAAACCTATCCAACTGACAAGTCATGACCCAGCCAGTCAGTTCCTTAGCCCCTTATGCAAAAATCAAGAAAATAATAAGAAAAATGAACCAAAGAAAACGCACACAAATATACATGTTAGCAAACCTATAACTAGCTATTCTACATTGTTACGCGCGCGTTGTTGTACGAGTTTTAACGGGATTAATACTAATTTTATGCAGCTACTGGCCAAACTTCCAAGTGGCGGAATGAAGAAGAAGAATCCTCCCCACAAGACAGTCGCAGCTCTGGTCTCGCCAAGGGCTCGGGGTAAGCGCGAGCAGGTGGAAGGGGTTCCGGACCGGCCACAGCTTTCTTCCAGGACTCCAGTGAACGCCAGGGACGATGACGGGGAAGGGAGGACAATGAGGAACCAAATAAAAAGGGGTGAAGATGGCGATGAGGATGAAGAGGAGAAACGATGTCAGCCGAAGCTCTACAGCTTCGCTATCCCCACGTCTAGGACTCGTGCAGGATAAACAATTGATAACAGGATCCTTCAGGGACGTGGCCCTCACCACACCTCAGCACTGGGCAGCCGTAGGTGGACAGAACGAGGAAAAGGAGAAAGGATGAAGCGATGAAGCGATGTTGCTTAACTGAAGGAAAAATATGGAGTGACGTTTGACCGGTCTAAAACTCATGAAGTCGCCAGTTGAATGTGGAGTCTCGCGAGAGGTCAGAGCTAACACGGGTTGCACGGATTTCACAAGTAGGTTGTCTCGATTAGGTGAAAAGAAGGAGAAAGATCTCGGGGTCCTTTGTGATCGAGTGGTAGACTGTGCCTTTCTCTGTCTGTTCAGAAGAACAATGTCACAAACTCGTGACAATATATATATATATATGTTTGAATGTTCACTGTGGACATTCTTTGCAGGCCAATATGCAGACTGAAGAGTCTTTCTCAAAGACGAAACAGCTGTCTTTGCATAGGCATTGTCTATCTCCCCCATTGGGAGAAAAAGTAAATCAGCACATTATTTTATTTTATTCTTTTCAGAACACAGAACAAATCGTAAAGTTAAAATTAAAGTTATTGAGTTTCTTTCTTAAGTTCACAAACTGATACATTGGACACAAACAAAGTTTTATTAAAGCAAACTATATATATAAGAGGAAAGTTTAATGGTGTGGTTGTTTTTTCTTCTTCAATTATTGTACGTTTATATCTTTGACCAATTGATCATGCGGTAAATACAGCACCAGTGCTGTACCTCGGTCTGGATGAGAAGGACTTTGGTCCAGACGGATTCTTCCAGTGTGTGCGTTGGAAGATAGTCAATGGTTGATGAGCAAAAATGGCCTCCTACCACTGCTGCCATTGTCATGCAATGGAAGAGATTCCGTTGTCTCATTGTAAGAAGGAGGTAGCTGAATCCAGCAAATGACGTGATGTTTTTCATGTGAAGAAGAAGGCGATCAAAACTGCTGAGGTTATTATTCTGGGGGTCTTCCTCTATGTCTTCAAATAAAACCTGCAACCTTGTTTTTCTTTGATCCAGCTTCCCCATCTTCTGTTTGGTTTCTGCAGTCATACAGAAGCAGTTGTGGACTATATACTGGACCTGCGAACAGACACACATATTTGAATTATGTTTACATTGTTGTATTCTGCCGTGTGTGTCTATGACATGCACATACGCTTGTTTGTGTCTATCTTAACAATGAGACGTTTATTTTTGTAACTCTGACATAATGTTTTGGTTTTCTAATATTATGTTTCTGTCTTTATTGTGTTGTTTTGTTTTATTGCTGCAAAAAGAATTTCCAATAAAATGGACAATAAAAATATTGATTGATTGACTGATAATGTAAACTTTTCCCTTGATATAATCTATATGTGAATCTGTTTATGGGTCTCTATGAAGCATCTAAAATCTGAGCGGTTAAACACAAAAACGAAAGAACTAGAATAGCTATAATAAAAATACTAATATCTGTTTCTTTTTCATCTTTGAATGGTACAAATGGGGACGCTAATCTGGCACAACTAATCCAATTGTATAAATGTGTTGTGGATTCAATCGGCTATTGCTGTTGGTTGACATTAACCTTAGAAGGAACAACATTTGATTTTTAAAAAAACCAACCCCACAAACACCACTAACTGTGTATACTTTTGAAGTTCTGTGAAAATAATAAAACAAAATAAAACAAAGGCAAAATGTTGTGCTGGTTTACTTTTTGTCCCAATGGGGGACAGACAGTGTATGAGCATGGTACATAGAGAGATCTCTTTCGAATTTATGGAATTCTCGTCAGTATGTATATCTGCTAACAAACACTGTCTTGTGGATCAACCCTAACAGGAAGACAACCAATAAAAGAATGGTGTCCTCTCTGCACTAGGCCGAAAAGTCCACAATTTAAGCAAACAAGGTGAAAAAGAGAAAATGAAGAACATTTTGGGTAAAATAGATAAGTTATTAAAATGCAGAAACTGCGATTTGAAAAATGTAATACATGTGGGTAGAAAGAGCCAACCACTGAGGCCATCCTCTAATTAAAGGGATGCAAATTAACCTTGTAGTGTAGCTACTCCCTGAACCCAACATGTCAAGAGCAGGAAAGGCAGTGCATAAGGAGCCACGTTTGTACAGTGCATGGAGGGTTGGCAGGTATTCAGTCAAGTAACTATAGAGATATATAACACACCCCAAGGGAACTAACTGCTTCGGTCAGTTTTACAGCATGAATTTCACCCTTGGTTCTATTTGGTGTACACGAATGACGAGAAAGAGGTTTTAGAACCCACGCTGTCTCCTCTTTTTGTTCCACATGAGTGAGTCCAAAGCTTGGCAGTCCCTTGTGGCTGTGTCGTGGCCCATTCAGTAGTTGGTTAGGTAGCCACTGCGACAACATCACTGACATGGGAGACTCACATAAACAAAACAAACAACAACATAGAAACAAAGGCAGAGAATGGGGCATATGGGAACAGAGATAGATAGGTAGGGGGGAGATAAATAGAAAGAGGTAGAGACAGAGAGAAAGAGAGGGAGAGAGGGACAGAGAGAGGGAGGGGAGACAGACAGAAACAGAGGCAGAGAGAGAGATGATGGATACATGCATATGTCTTAACATAATATGATATTTTGCACAATCAGAGATAGAGAGAGAGAGAGAGTGTGGTGTGTGTGTGTGTGTGTGTGTGTGTGTGCGTGCGTGTGCGTGCGCGTGTGTGTGTGTGTGTGTGTGTGTACATGCGTGCGTGCGTGAATGTGTGTGTGTGTGTGTGTGTGTGTGTGTGTGTGTGTGTGTGTGTGTGTGTGGCCAGTCAGTTGTGCTCGACTATGACTTCTATATAGCGGCCATGGTGACGTCTATTCTAAAAGGCTGAGGTTATTTTATTAGTATTAGTGTGGTGTTAGGTGGGAAAAGTAACAACGTAGAAACTATCTGCTAAAACGACAATTTAAGTTTAGAAACAAATCCTTGGTAGTTTGTTTGAGTGCTACAAACAACAATATTTGAACACTAACATAATACATTTCGACACAGATAGGTTTTAAAAAGGATATTTTGTTTTGCAACAAGATTCTGAATTTAAGAATGCTTGCCACGACTCGCCATATAATGATGCAACGTGGTGACAGCCCTGACATGGCCTAAGTTGTCGACGGGAATATAATATAACCATTTCACCGCCAGCCATTTTTCAGCCAAAAGGTACCATTAAACCTAACTGGGTGGAGAAAAAAGTGATCTGCGATATTGTGAATTCCTCTGTGACATGCATAACATTAGGCCGGCCCTTACCTCCCAAAATTAACAAAAAAGCATCTTCGGATATCAGAACCTGATTTGATGCCTTAATTTTAGTGACATAGGTGTTAAATCAAACTGTGGTGCATAAATGCGACAGTCCTGACGAGCGAAAGGTGACTACGCGCCCCCCATTCATTCCACAATCTCAATCTTATATTCGCCAATTTTTTTTGTATTGTTTTTTTAAATGACCTAAGACGGAACGATGAGCGTGGACGAGTTTTAGCGTCCAATGCCGGCTCGAAAAAGAATTTGGAGAACCCCTTTTGGGGACGGTAAATATGGACAGTGAAACAGCTTTCTCTTACTACGTGTGGCAGCAAAGCTGGGGTGATTCTTTTTACAACACACACTGTTTCGAGTTCACTGTCCAGTTTGTGCATGATATATTGACTTTTTAGCGTTCCTCCTAACCGACGTAAGGGTCATAGTGGGACATCTTATTATATACTTTTGGATTTGTTAAAAACGGTCGGTAAAGATTTAATAAGATATGGAGCTTCATAGACCCAATGACAGCACTGATGGGACTACTCTAGGGAGTTTAAAGCTCCCCCACCACGACAAGGTGGAAGCGCAAGGTGGAAGCCCGCGAGGAAGATTCACTGTCCACACTACTGGGCCATCCCTCTAAATTGTGCTAAAATGTTTCTGTATCCATCTACATACAGCACACTAACGTACTTTTCCTTCGATAATGCGTGTTTTAAGCTACTGTACTTAACCAGTCTAGGACTATTGTCTAAATGGGTTCGCCACTGATGGCAGAAGTTACTAAACAATCTTTCTTTTAATTATTTTATAAAACTTACTTCATCGCCGCAACCAAAAACCGATACATCTTGAAAACCATTTTCGTACAATATTTTCCTAACATGTGTAGCCCAGGTTATATTACCTTTCTCATGCAAAGCTAGTAGCATGGTGTACGCTTTCTTTGAAAATACGCTTTGGTTTGTTTAGGAGAGAGAGAGAGAGAGAGAGAGAGAGAGAGAGAGAGAGAGAGAGAGAGAGAGAGAGAGAGAGAGGAGAGATATCCAAACCCGCTTTCTCTTTCCTTTGTTGGAGGAGAGACAAGGCAGATGGAGGCCAGAAAGAGACAGACAAAGAGACAAACAAGGATATAAAGAAGTCTATCTTTTCTGTTCACCCAGTGGAGGGGTTTTGTCCGCTTTTCACATAACGAAGTGGGCTTTTGTCCGGTAGACTTTTGTCATGTGGCTTATGTAAGGTGGACTTTTGTCCGGGATTCGACCTACTTTGCTGAGGGATGTGTAAACCCGCACGAGTGTAGCTATGTCTGTACCCCCCTCTTTGTGTGTCACTGGCCTGAGACTGCATGGCTTTCTCTCTTTTGTTCTCTCTCCAGCGCCTTGTTACAATGGGGTACACTCGCTTACGCCACTTCAAAAACTACGGGTATACGTCATAAGTGAACTGCCCCTGGCAAACAGACGTGGTCCCTTCGCTGTTGTTCTTCTTCTCCAAATATAGGAAGGACAGAGAGTGAAGAAAGGAGAGCTGTAGGGAGGAATTGGCTCTGGAGTGTAAAGTTTAAATTGACGTTTCGTGGATTGTAGACACACAGATGGCGCATGTGGCTTACGGTGTTGATAATTCTGCGGTTAAAGAACATTGTGTGTAAAACACTTAACAGCAATACATTCCATTATAATCATACTAAAATGTGAGGAGCTTGTAATAGTGAAACATGCAGTTCAACGAGAACGCACATGGTAGTAGGCCCCCCCCCCCCTGCATTTCTCGGTTAATTCAATTTTTCCCTTTCTTACCAAACATAAAGCTGTATTTTATGAAACATTGAAGCAATATCTTTTTGTGTGGAATACGAACACATAACCCTCCCACACTAACCCCCCCACATCCCCCCCCCTCCCGCTATAAGAGGAAAACGACCAAGAACCACGACTGTGACAAATGAAGCGATGTACTGCCAGTAATAGCGGGGAGAGAGGGGGGGGGGGGGGGCTATTCGATAACTGGCCTTTATCTTGATGCAATTAATTATGAAACACTTGAAAGACAATAGGCGAAATGTAATAAAAACGCTCAGTGGTAAGAAAGGCAAAAAGAAAAAAAAAAGGAATAACCGAGAAAGTAGGGTGGGGTGGCACATATTACCTGAAAATGATGTTACGTCCTCTCGGTCATAGACAAATAGGACATTGAATAAAAGAGTGGACACAATCTGGCGCAAGCCCGGAGGCAGTGCAACACCAGTAAAGCCCGAGGTTTTCAAAATATCGAGGGGTTGGCCCACGCCTCGCGTAAATTCTCAGCCAATGGACCGCCACATTAGATTTCATCTGACCATACCTAGGACGATTTCTTACCCTAAAAAAAGGAGAGGCGGGGGGGTGCGGTTGGGGGGTTTTGGTATTTCCGCCTTTCGAATCAGCCACTCTTGCCAGATTTTTAGAGATGTCCTCTTCAAAGAAACTCTTTTTTAGGAGTGACTCTATTGAATATAGTAGGAAAACATAAGCCA
>JAGGCT020004250.1:0-35000 GCA_017654935.2 Phymorhynchus buccinoides | reverse complement strand
CAGCTGTTTGAACTGCACGCTGCACTCCCAGCCTGCAGGTTCTGAGAAAGACCTACCATACTTTACCGACTATAACTGGGCAATACTCTGTTCCTAGACTGAGACCTTACGCACCTTATAATATGATGAACAAAACAGTAAGAAAGTGTAATAACAAAATCTGAATTTTGTGTAAAATGTTTTCGCCTTAGTTATAGTCTGAAAAAATTGGTACTTATTTTCTTGCTGGGAAGAAAATCACAAACACTGACCAAAACATTTTGATTATATTTCCTGTGCTGGGGATCAAGAAATACCTACTTGAACAAATACAAAAGGAAACCAAATGGCAATTATGTGGCAAATTTGTAAGCATACCCCATACTTTTCATCAGGCCATTCCTGTACTGCTGTTTGCATTCTTGTATACCACCTACTGACAGACAAAATCAAACACACACAAAAAGAGAAAAACGATAAGAATAAAAACAGTTTTCCTCTGCTATGTGGCGGAGGACAGAAATGCCTACTAACCTCCATGGTGGCATACTGGAGCGTGGGCCTTTTCCTGGTGGCTTTTTTGCCAAAGCACTGTCCGAAAGACATGGTGTCCAGAATGTGCTGGCCACGCACGTTCTGCACACAGAAAAAAACAACTGACATTAGTGTTAGCCCTGGCACACATAGAGACACAGATACAAACACACATGTGCGTGCATTTAAGACACTGTACATTCAAAGCAACATCAGTAAAGTTAATACAATAATGATGCTTAACAAACCAAAATCAGACCGGTTGAAAGAAACTATCAAAATTTAAAATGGAAAGATCCATCCACAAGCCAAATTGTCATTTAAGCTTCGAGAGAGACCATTGTTTTCTCCTTCATAAAATGGTGGTCGACATTGTGTGTTTTAATTGATTTGAACTAGTACATTGTTTAATGTTCTAGAATTTAGAAGGATTTTATGAAAAGCTGTGCATTGATTTTAAAATCAGTATCACTGTGGATTTTACGTCCGTTGCAATTCATGAGGCCATTTTCTCCTATTTTTGATTGTTTTACTTTGCTCACTTCGCTAGCCAAACAGAAAACCATTCTAGGCTAAAGAGCACAGGAAGACAAGATGTAGGTTAGAGGCCTCAGAGACAAGGAAAGATGTAGGTTAGAGGCTTCAGAGACAAGGAAAGATGTAGGTTAGAGGCCTCAGAGACAAGGAAAGATGTAGGTTAGAGGCTTCAGAGACAAGGAAAGATGTAGGTTAGAGGCTTCAGAGACAAGGAAAGATGTAGGTTAGAGGCTTCAGAGACAAGGAAAGATGTAGGTTAGAGGCCTCAGAGACAAGGAAAGATGTAGGTTAGAGGCTTCAGAGACAAGGAAAGATGTAGGTTAGAGGCTTCAGAGACAAGGAAAGATGTAGGTTAGAGGCTTCAGAGACAAGGAAAGATGTAGGTTAGAGGCTTCAGAGACAAGGAAAGATGTAGGTTAGAGGCTTCAGAGACAAGGAAAGATGTAGGTTAGAGGCCTCAGAGACAAGGAAAGATGTAGGTTAGAGGCTTCAGAGACAAGGAAAGATGTAGGTTAGAGGCTTCAGAGACAAGGAAAGATGTAGGTTAGAGGCCTCAGAGACAAGGAAAGATGTAGGTTAGAGGCCTCAGAGACAAGGAAAGATGTAGGTTAGAGGCCTCAGAGACAAGGAAAGATGTAGGTTAGAGGCCTCAGAGACAAGGAAAGATGTAGGTTAGAGGCCTCAGAGACAAGGAAAGATGTAGGTTAGAGGCTTCAGAGACAAGGAAAGATGTAGGTTAGAGGCCTCAGAGACAAGGAAAGATGTAGGTTAGAGGCCTCAGAGACAAGGAAAGATGTAGGTTAGAGGCCTCAGAGACAAGGAAAGATGTAGGTTAGAGGCCTCAGAGACAAGGAAAGATGTAGGTTAGAGGCCTCAGAGACAAGGAAAGATGTAGGTTAGAGGCCTCAGAGACAAGGAAAGATGTAGGTTAGAGGCTTCAGAGACAAGGAAAGATGTAGGTTAGAGGCCTCAGAGACAAGGAAAGATGTAGGTTAGAGGCCTCAGAGACAAGGAAAGATGTAGGTTAGAGGCTTCAGAGACAAGGAAAGATGTAGGTTAGAGGCTTCAGAGACAAGGAAAGATGTAGGTTAGAGGCCTCAGAGACAAGGAAAGATGTAGGTTAGAGGCTTCAGAGACAAGGAAAGATGTAGGTTAGAGGCTTCAGAGACAAGGAAAGATGTAGGTTAGAGGCTTCAGAGACAAGGAAAGATGTAGGTTAGAGGCCTCAGAGACAAGGAAAGATGTAGGTTAGAGGCCTCAGAGACAAGGAAAGATGTAGGTTAGAGGCTTCAGAGACAAGGAAAGATGTAGGTTAGAGGCCTCAGAGACAAGGAAAGATGTAGGTTAGAGGCTTCAGAGACAAGGAAAGATATTGGTTAGAGGCTTCAGAGACAAGGACAGATATTGGTTAGAGGCCACAGGGAGAAAAAAAAAGAGGCAGACTAGAGGCTTCAGAGACAATGAAAGATGTAGAATAGAGGCCAGACAGTCAAAGAATAGCTGCAGGGGTGGATCCTAACCTTGACGACGGGGTTGAGGAGGGTGATGGGCTGCTTGGTCATCCTCATGACCACCTTGTAGGGGTCGTTGCGCACCTTATCCATCTCCTCCTGGAACTCCTGCAGCGCAGAGTTCTTGATGGTCCGCGTGTTGCCTGTGGGGTCGGCCACCATTACTCACAGATCATCTTCAACTCTTTCTACCCTATGCCTGACAACTGTCCGGCAAACTCGTGCAAACACTGTCGCCTGCGCTTGACAAATTGCTTACACTTCCACTTACTTTCGCTATCAAACTCATGAATATTAACCCGTTGACTGCCAGAGAAAAAAAAAAAAAATTCATTGTACAAATCATGCCATAAAAAAAGACAACTGATAGAGCCAATCTGGCAAAATGGTCTGGGGATATAACTCTCTTGACTGTGTTAGAGCTATGCCATGAAAAAGACAACTGATAGAGCTAATCTGGCAAAATGGTCTTGGGATATAACTCTCTTGACTGTGTTAGAGCAAAAGCCAGCATATCAGAGTTATTCCTCTTCATCTGATGACATCATCAGTGATGTCATCAAGTCAGTACGTGATACGTTATATGGCAGTCAAGGGGTTAATGAGTAAATGGAGCTTGTTCAGTGGCCATTTCCTTCCAAATGACTTGCCAAATTTGCAGTGTAATTTTGAAGCATCTGTGAACATTTTTTGTCTTCTTTTTTTTTAGTTTACTCTCAGAGCCTGCAGGCTGGGAGCACAGTTTGCAGCTGAAATGCCAGGGCACAAAAGGTTAAAACTAATAAAAGACATTAAAAAATATATATAAAAGCATTCACACCACTCACAGAAAAACACACACATTTTTATTTATAAATTTGTACTGCTTAAGGCATTAAAGGTAATAGGTCCCGATGCTGTTTATTGCAGAAACGGGTTGAGATCACTCAAACAAACATCCTAAAAAAAATTGCATAACATTATAATAAAAAGTTTCCTAGATATTCAAGCCAAATCAAACGGCGGGTTTCCTCAATTTGCACTTTCAAAAGAACCACGCGCAACTCATTGTGGGTAATTTTTAGGTTTTGGGAGCCCTGCTCCCAAACATGGCTAGGTAAAATGCTCAATAGTTTATAAAGCGCTACTGAACACTAAACTCCGATTGTATTCGCACCTGGCATTTTAAATTGCTAGCAATTCTCTGCGATGATTTCACAGAGTCTCTTGTTGTTGCCTTATAAAACATGTGATTTATCATTAATTTCGAAGTTGCGATTCCAGAACGCATGAGAAGTTTAGCGATCAAATGTGCCGAGGCGACGCTATAGAAACACAATGAGTTGCGCGTGGTGCTTTTGAAAGTGCAAATTGAGGAAACCCGCCGTTTGATTTTACCTCACTCTTAGACGAAGTTTAGCCGCTTAGAACATCGTGATCGTTTTCAACATCTGACCCGAGAAATGGGCAGCATTTGATAACGAACTCTCTCCATTCATCTCTGGGTTTTTTTCTAGACTTGGGAATCGATGATAGCTTATATCATCGTTTTCTTCAGTTTGGCCCAAACGGCACGATGAATTCTTCTGCGTTTGCAGCCTACGGTACTGTAGCCGTGGTTGGCCATTGTTCGCGTTGCTTAGGGGAGGGCCGCTTACAGCACAGAAAAAACATAAACAAAGATGGTGTCGGTCCGATCAATATTTCCGGCCTGGTACGATCAGTCAGGCGTAAGTAATGCAATTGAACCACTTATTAAAAAAACGGCGCAAAATATATTGCAATGAGTTTGTTGGTAGTTGTTGATTCACAAAAAGAAGTGTTTTGACCATGTTTTATGATACAGGACAACTTATATGCTTAGGCTTCTTAATGAATGCATTAGACGAGACAAAACTTTTTAAAACCACTGTTTAATTTGTGAGACCAGTTGAATTTATTGTTCAACAAGGAGAGACTGATGAAATACTAAAAATTAATGTATTCAATTCAATACTAAGTCCAGAAACTCAATATGGTGGTCAAGAAACAAAATAAAAATAATGTGATCAAATAAACAAATAAGCAACAACAACAAAATTATCAATATTGACATCTTTATGCAGGCTATCATCAGATCCTAGCTAGTGTTTTAAGCTTACCAAACCATTTTCTGTTGGGTTCCACTCGTGCCTGGGTCCCTGAGGGCAGCGTGCTCTGATAAACAGCAGCCTTTACGATCTTCCCAAGCCGGTTCCTGGAGAGAAAAAAAGATGAAGAAACCATTAAACACAGGCATAAAACTATAGTTTGAAATGAAAATGTTAATTTGACTTGTTTTTCAATAGTTTCATGACTGAAGACCTAATCATATGGATCTTTCATTATCAATATCATCGACATGGCAAAAAGTACAAATGATTCGGCACCACACTGACATTCCCATATATGAATGACGGTGTGGTATTGTTAGTAAACCTAGTCTAAGTAATGACTTTCCTTTCACTTTTCTCTGAAAAAAATAAAAACAATGCAGAGCTTTAGATTGTCGGTGCACCCGCATCATTGACCCGTTCTTTTCAATAATGGCGCATGTCAACAGTTTGTGATGCGCCCTATCACATTCCATGATAATTCCGTTTTGGCTTTTTCCAAAGGTATCTTGCTAACCTCTAGTAGTTTTGCTAGATACTCTTTATTTTCGACACAGACACACGTGTGCCCCACAAAAATAATAAAAACGCCACATAAGTGGCCCATCATATTGAAAATTGACCCCTCATTTTGTGCAGCCACGGGTCATATGACACATGAAGTCTGAAAACAATCTGAAGCTCTGACAATGTTCCTTGACGTTGAAAGATTTGTTGTCATCATACATCCGATCCATGGATTTAAATCAACAACAGTTTGAAATACAAGTAGCAAACTAGTATCAACAAATAAAAACATTCTTTGTTTTTCTAATCTACGAATGAGCTGAAAATTAACTAAACAATTCCACCAGCATCTTAACTGTATTAAAATATAATTACAAGATAGTAAATCCTATGTCAGCTTCACTTGAGATACAGGGTAAAACATTAGTTTATATTTAGTGACGTTGCCAATTTCAAATAGCCTGAATGTTAATTGAGAAACACCAATCTGATGTGACCAACCTCTTTGGCTTCCCCCCGCGATACATCAGTAGGCGCTTGATAGTACTTTTGTCCCTCATGTTGTGACCTGTCCCTTTACCTTTCTCACGATCTGCAACAAATCAATCAATCAATCAATCAAGTGCATTGCCATTCTAAAACCATTGTGTAAATGAAATTTGGATGATGTCACAAATTTACAAACAAGTCAGTGATGTACCGAGGATCAATAAGTGATAGGACAAATTGTCCTGAGACAAGAGAAATCAATAGGACAATGTCCTGACTCTTGCAGAAATCAATAAAACAAAGTGTGCCATTGCCGGCATTGGTGCTAAAAAAATAATCAGACATTTTTCCTGACAGGGAAGAACACAATAGGACATTTTCAAATTTAATAGGCCAATGACATATGACCGGGGCCTTGGGACATCACTGTAAGGAAAAACATAATCAGGAAACAAAGCATTAAAAGCGAGTAATAAAAATAAAAATTTTAATATGATTACAATACCAGGAAACATTGCCATATTTTAAGGACAATAACTGAATAAGGCGATTCTTTTTTCCCAGAGCGAGATCTTTGCGCAAGTCTTTTAAAATTACTACAGAAATAGTAAGAAAATATGACAAAATCTGAATGTTATGTAAAACTGGGGGAAGTGTGCACACATTAGTTAGAAACATACGGTACAACACACATGTATGCATGCACACACATGCACAAGCACACACACAAAACTTATCACAAATAATATACTGACACACACAGTGACACACACACACACACACACATAGTGACATACCACACACACACAAACAAGCACATGTTGCGCACACACACACACACACACACACCACCAAGGACATTAGGAGGTACGAATAACTGAATAAAAAATACAGTGGAACTTCCCTGTCTTCCCTATCAACTTAATTAAGACCTTGAAAATCCAGTCAAAAAAGATCATAATACTAATACTAATAGGGAGTAGTCCGGATATGAAGTGAGAAAAATCTATGAAAATGTTTTGTGTCACATTTTAGAGGGAATCTTAACAGGGGAGGTTCCATGCATCACAATATCAAGTAACATAATGAGGCATAAATGACATCCAAAGCAGCTTAACCCTTTCTTCGCCAATGTCGCATTTATGCACCACAATTGTTTAACACCCATGTCACTAGAAGGCATCAAAGTAGGACCCTATTTTCTTAATTTTGGGGGGTAAGAATAGACCTAATGTTATATAATTATAACATAGACGAATTTGCAGTATTGCTGATATTGTATTTTTCTCTACCCAGTTATGTTTAATGGTATTTTTTTGGCTGAAAAATGGCTGGTGGCGAAAGGGTTAAGAGGCAAGAATAAATAAGTAAACATAAACAACAAATAAATTATACTTATAGACAAGATAGCACCTAATGTCGCTGTCAAACTCTATGCGGAAGCCTTGGGGAATAAATGTCCTTATGATGTCTTAGATAATTAAGTGAACTAGATAAACCCGTGCTCTGCACGGCAGCATGAAGCATCTGCGTTGCTTGCTCGGTTTCCTGTCAATTCATTAGCGCAGATGCGTTATTCTCCGTTACGCACCTTTCAAAACAAATATGGTTAGACCAAACACAAAACTTCCAGAAGGTAGAGGAACTATTTGTACAAAAGCCCTACTCGCCTCCCTCTTCTCCTTCCTAGCTTCGCTTGGGGTTTGATCCTGCTTTCCCCCTCCCCGTGTCCATGCACAAGATCTTGCGCACACGTTAAAGCCCATCCCACTATTCGGTACGAGTAGGCCGTGTGTGCCGGTGGGATGGATGACAAGAATTCACATAGTCATGCATCCTGTGCGTTATTAAAGGTTTGAATGAAGACAGGTGAAGCATAAAATATTTTACCCATGAAATAAATACTCTTTTTCCTCATTCAAATTGTTTGCTGTTTGGGAAAGATTCGCCCCTAAATACATTCAGAGGCGTCTTGTGGCATGCGGGAAGAACAGAAGATTCATCATTAAATACTGAGAAGTCAGGGATATTTTTCTAATATTTATTATTATTTATTTTTGTTTTTATCGTCCGCCATTTTGAAAAATACGAAACTAAGTGACATGGCTTTGTATATCGATTTCTCAGCAAAAAAAAATGTAGATTTACACCCTCCCGCTCTATTTCTTGGTTCTTTCCATGTAGATTGAGCACTTAAATATCTATATTAGTCCGTCACAAAGACGGACTATTGCGATGGGCTGGTTTGTATTTTTTTTTTTTTTTTTTTGTCTGTCTGTCCCAAGGATATCTCCCGAACCGCTTGACCGTGTGAAGATGTGCCTCCTTAATAGGAAGAGATCGGCGCAAACCATTTTGCCATCGTGACCTTGACCTTGACGTACGACCTTGAAAACCGAAAATCTATTTTTAGCCATATCTCGGGCACCGATCAACATAGGATGTTGAAACTTGGTATGAAGGTGGTTTGGCTTATGCCCGTTCTGATGATGGCATACCGATCAAGGTCACGGTCAAGGTAAAAAAAAGATCGCTGGAGCCTGAAAATCGGAGGGTCATTTTTTCTCCTTCTGTCTGTCCCAAGGATATCTTTCGAACGGGTTGACAGAATCACGTCAAAATGTGTGTGCTGGTGTGTCACCATGAGAGGAAGGCATCCGCGCAAACCATATTGCCGTCGTGACCTTGACCTTGGTGTACGACCTTGAAAACCGAAAATCTTTCAGGGGCCATAACTCCCACACCGTTAGTGTTAGAGTCTTCCAATTTGGCATGAAGGTACTTTGGCTTATGCCAGTTCTGATGGTGGCATACCGATCAAGGTCAAGGTCACAGTCCGGGCGATCCGTAGGCCTTGAAAGTGGTAGGGGTCTACACATTGGGTTTTAAGCCATATTTTCCACATTGGTACTTGACAGAAGCGCTTCAGATTGTGTGTGGTACTGTATACCCTAGAGAAGAAAACATCCGAGCATAAATTATCACCATGCTGACCTTGACCTTGAAGTGTGACCTTGAAAACCGAAATTTCCTTCTTTGCGCTATATGTTTCTTCTTCAAGCTGTATCTCGTGAACTAGAAGACAGAATCCCTTCCAATTTTGTGTCAGGATGTGACACTCTACGGGGTGTCGCAAGTGCGTGGCATTGCTGGTGACGGACATGTCTGCCGCTCGGCGACGCCCTTGTTTTAAATAATAGTTGACTTATTTATCACATGAAAGAAAAATGGCTCTAGCGCGCTTTTGAAGGGTATTTATTATTCTTCTTCTTCTCTTTAGGGCCCACGGTCGGTATGTTGACCATTCTGGCTCCTTTGGAAAAAAAAAAAGACTGAAAAATGGGGGGGCCAGTCTGTTCTTTACTGAGGACATGGCACATGCCTGCTTAACTAATATTGAATGGACAAAAGGTGGAGGGGAAGCTGAAGGGGGTGGGGGAAGGGGCGCTTGATGGATTATTGTTGGTCCTGCACCACTGACGCACAGGGGGCGTCAGCAGTGAAGGTGTCGAGGGTGTCCTGCCGCAGGTCGTTCCACTCCCTAATGGTCCTTGGGAGAAAAGTGTTTGACCGATATTTGGTGCGGTACTGGGTGCGTTGGAACTGGAGATGGTGTCCACGTCGTTGTCGATGTGCAAGTGGTACCAGCTTTACATGTAGGCCGGGACAGTGGACAGCGCCGGTGCTGATTTTGTACAGCATGGAGAGCCTAGTCCTCTACTGTCTGCTCTTCAGCGTTTCCAACCTAGCTTGTCCAGCATGCTGGTCACACTAGACGTCGGTCTATACTGATTCAGCACAAAGCGAACTGCCCTGCGCTGGACCGCTTCCAGCTTGCCAATGCTCTCCTCTGTGTACGGATCCCAGACAGCACACGCATATATTCAAGCAAGGGACGTACGAAGGCTTTGTAAGCCCATTCCTTGATAAGTGCTGCTGCTGATCTTCAGATTGCGTCTTAGGAATCCTAGGGTCTTGTTGGCCTTGGCACTGATGTTGTTGACGTGTGAGTCCCAGGTGATCTCGCTGTTGATACTAACTCCGAAATACTTGACCTCCCTCACATCCTCAAGGGTATGTCCATGCAGAACGTATGAGAACTGAAGGGGGCTCCTGCTCCTGGTGACTTGGATGGCCTGGCACTTGGCAGGATGAAACTCCATGCTCCAGCTCTTCTCCCAAACCGCAAGGCAGTGGAGGTCTTCTTGTAGCTGGTCCTGGTCTTGGATGGAGGAGATCATCCTGTAGGCCGCAGTGTCGTCAGCAAACAGTCTAGCAGTTGATGTCAGTCGGTCTGACAGGTCATTAATGTAGGCCAGGAACAAACATGGTCCTAGCACTGACCCCTGGGGAACTCCTGACGTGACATCAACAAAGGCAGATATTGAGCCTTCTACCAGGACTGCTTGGCAGCGATCCCTGAGGAAGCTGGAGATTTATGCGTGGATGGAGCCCCTGACACCGTAGTGTTGGAGTTTGTGTAGCAGCAAGCTGTGGTTCACTTTGTCGAACGCTTTCGAAAAGTCCATAATGAGGACATCCGTCTGCTTGCTGCTCTCCAAATTGGCTGTCAGTTCTTCTGTGAACTCAAGAAGTTGGGTTTCACAGTATCTCCCTTTCCTGAATCCATGTTGGTTCTCGTTCAGGATGTGGTTCTTCTCAAGGTGCCCCATCACCGCTCCAACGATGATGTGTTCAAGCAGTTTACACACGACGCTGGTAAGGGAGATTGGCCGATAGTTGGCTGGGTCGTATTGTTCCCCCTTTTTGAAGATTGGTGTTATGTATGCCGATCTCCAGTCAGCTGGTACAGAGCCCGTAGCAAGTGATGACCGGAAGATTGCAGTGAGTGCAGGTGCCAATTCTACGGCCAGTTCTTTAAGGACTCGTGGTGTTATACCATCAGGACCGCATGCTTTGTGGGGGTCGAGATTTTGGAGAAGCGCGATCACCCCATTTTCTGTTATGCTTATGTCATCCATTGGTCTGGCATACCTGTTTTCTGCATAAATTCGTCATCTGAGAAAGTTTCTCCTTTGCCAAAGACAGACTTGAACTGCTGATTCAGAACTTCTGCTTGTTTCTCTGGCTTGGATGTTAATCAGTCGTCCTTTTTGAGTGGAGCCACACCGACGTTTGACGCCTTCTGGTGTTTAATGTAGGCCCAGAACCTCTTGTCTTTAGCAGCCGGCTTGCTGGGGTCCAAGTCAGTGAACCTGTTTTCTTCATGTTCTTGTAAACCCTATCCCTCCTGTGGATGAGGCACCTGATTTCATCCGTCACCCACGGTAGTCTTGGTTTGACGCTGATAGTCCTGTGCGGGATAGCTTCTTGTAGAGTGGACTTGAACGTGGACCACAGCTTGTCTGTTGAAGAGGTGTCTTGGGCCTGTTGTAGGCTGTCGCTAAGCGCAGAAACGATTTCTTTGAGGCTGTCCCAGTCTGCTTTGGCATATATGGGGACCAGTCGAGGCGTCATCTTCTTTTTCACTGCGCTGATATTCACCTCACAGTACGGGATACTGTGGTCAGAAAGACCTGGCACCACCTCCACTCTGGGAAACAGCTGTGGTGAGTTTGCTAGGAATAAGTCCAGGGTGTTTGTTGCTCCTTGACTAACTGTTCCAGGTCATTATCATTCAGGATGTCCAAGAAATAGCGGTGAAGGGCAGAATAAGGGCACTTTGGCTTCAGGGACATGGTGTTCTAGTCCAAACCTGGGAAGTTGAAGTCGCCTCCAATAAGAAGGTGTGCATTTCTAAGCTGCGACGCCCTTCGGATGGATATCTCAAACTTCTTCAGGCCGAGCTCGTCAGACTTGTCCGGCCTGTAGTACACACACAGGTAAAGTGTGCAACGACCTTTCAGTTTAACCTTGACCCAGATTGCCTCACAGTCATCGACCTCCAGCGGCGGGGCCAGATAGCTATCCAGGCTACTGTGCACTGCAACGAGAACCCCACCTCCTATTTGGTCTTGCCTGTCTCTCCTGTAAACTTTGTAGTTGTTGGGCAGGATTTCTGCTGAGGCGATGGTGGGCTTCAGCCATGTCTCGGTTCCTAGGATGATGTCAGGTTTCATACTGTCAGTTAGGTTTAGAAATTCGGCCCTTTTGCCTGTGACTGATTGGAAGTTGATGTTCACGGCTCTCAGAGGCCTGTTCTTCCATTTGTTTTGCTGGCTGGGTCGGGATGGGGTGGATGAGTGCTTAGCATAGCTGCCAACCTTTGAGAAGCAAAATAAGGAATCTGGTGGTGGGTGGGTTCGGGAGGGGGGCTTGCCCCCCTTCTGAGAAAGCGGGGGTCAGGGGGCTGTGCCCCCTGAAGCTGAAGCATTTTTTATACTTTTATAAGCAAACTCGTCATCTCCTGACAAGATAACATAGTTTTAAAAAACAAGCTAAATTGCATTCATGAATACTCAAAAAACACACACATGACCATGTAACAACACACACACAATAAGGCACACACATATATATAATAGTACCCAGTATATTTTTGTCTACCCCATCATTACATACTGGATAAAACAATGTTTATATTACCTACTCACAATATACTGGGGGGGGGGGGGGGGGGGGGGGGGGGGGGGGGGGGGAGGGGGGGGGGGGTGGGGGGGGGGGGGGGGGGGGGTGGGGGGGGGGGGGGGGGGGGAGGGGGGGGGGGGGGGGGGGGGGGGGGGGGGGGGGGGGGGGGGGGGTGGGGGGGGGGGGGGGGAGGGGGGGGGGGGGGGGTTGGGGGGGAGGGGGGGGGGGGGGGGGGGGGGGGGGGGGGCGGGGGAAGAAGAAGGGGGGAGATTGACCCCAAGTCCAGTACTACTATTTACTTATTAAGTACAACTCAAACGCAAAGCAAAACATAAATAAGTCAATCAAGAAACAAAGCAGGAAGAGAGAGATGAGAGAGTCGGAGAGAGAGAGACCGAGAGAGAGAAGAGAGAGAGAGAGAGAGAGAGAGAGCGAGAGAGAGAGACTGGCATTGTAATCATTACATTAGAAGAGAAATGGAAAAATAATGTGACGTTTCTTTCTTTTCAATAAACAAAAACTCTTTCAAAATAAATGCCTACCTCTACATAGATTGAACTGTTGTCCGTTTTGGAAGAGAAACATAACGCTATCGAAGTCGTCTTCTTCACAGCGGGAGACTTCTAGTTCTACTTTCCGACTTTCGTATTCGGACTCTGTGTTACGCTTGTCCGTCTACTCGCGCTGTCACTTCAATCCCCGTGCGAAATTTTCAAATCATTCCGACATACTGTGCAGACAGTATATCATTTTTTTTTCCGCCTTGTCAAGACTTGTAAACATACGGAAAATTCTTCTTACATTGGGGAACAAACTTCTGGTAGGCCCGACTTTTCGACTGCACATTTTTCTTTGACGCCATCTTGGCCAGAAAATAAAATTTGTACGCATGCGCAGAATATGGTTTTCAGGTCGGAAAAGATGGATCGGCATTGGAAACCCGCACGCATGTCGACTAACTTGATTTTAAGCGCTTTTTTTTTTTTTTTAAATTTGGGAATAGTAAATTTTTTTCTTTAACTCTCTTGTGCGGTGAGCGGTTGGGAACGTTAAAAAAAAATCATATCGGAAACGTCTAGAACGTTCGGGAACGTACGGATTCACGTGGCCGGTTTGGGCGCTTCCATTTTGTTTCTATCTACATGGCAGTCACGTGAGCACTTCAGCCTCGCTTTCGTTATAGATTACACTTCCGTCCTGTTGCTTGCAATGGCTTCTAGGCCGTTTGGATTGAAAGATATGAATTTTTGAAAATTAGTGACGCTCGACCCCCCCCCCCCTTCGGCATCTTCGCGATTTTTCCAATATGGATGACGAACAGTTATGGCGTCCATTGACTGAGGAACGCGATGAATAGTCGTATTTTTTGTGAAAGATGGGACTTATGAGATCGCGAAGTGAGTGAGTAAGGAGTATCATTCTGACCTATTTCGGCAGCGAGCTTGTTTTTGTTCAATCGATGCGAATTTTTGAAGTCGTGTTACTGACATCAGCATTTTCTTCGACTTTTACATCATGGATGATGAATCGTTATTGCATCCTCTGAGTGATGACAGCGATGAAAATTTCTTTTTTTTGTGAAAGATAGGATATTATAATATCGTGAAGTGAAAGGGTAAGTGAATGATTTTGAACGACATTTCCATTTCAATCGTCTTAAGCTTCATCAGTCTGCAAAAGTAAGCAGTGAATGACTAGTGAATGCAGTTTTCCGACTACACTTTGGCATTTTGATTTTTTTTGGTGGAGCCATGCATCCCCATAACATCTTGAAATTCATTTTGCCCCTCAGACATCTCGGCAACTCATTCAAAACCAAACAACAAACAAAATCTTTTAGGGTATATTTTATTTTATTATTTTTCTGACGCTACCCCCCCTTTTGTACGGAGTGACGTCCCTTGGGCTAAGATTTCAGAGGTGATAGAGAGCACAGAGTGTCAGGCACAAGAGCGCTAAATTTGAAAAGCGGAGAAAACGGAAAAATTCCGGGAAAAAAGGAATGGTTGGCAGCTATGGTTTAAGGATGAAGTCTTGTTCTGTGGGAGTTTTGACAGGACTAAGCTGGTCCTGTGGGTAGAACTTACTAGAAGTCAGACCGATCCAGACTGTGCAAGACTCCCGCAGATGGCGCAGTACCATGGTGCTGTGAAATTCTCACACAGTTCTTGGTTACTAATAAAGTTGAATAAAAATACAAAATTTGTATTTTCTTTATAATTACTGTTATGCCTAAATTTATTTTTTTAATCCTTTAAAAATGTTAAACATGTTTCCACTGTTAAATTTTAAATTAATTGTTAAATTTTTTTGTTACCCCTATCTTTGAAAAACAACAAACACTCCACTTATACTATATTTTTATTTTTTTACTTAATTTATCTTCAGTTTATTTACAGTTATTTTTTCTTTACAATTTTATTTGTTCCAAATACTTAGGGAATTTATTATGGAATTGCTTTTTGATTTTTTATAAATGTATTCCCGCTTTAATCTTTTTTCTCTAAATTGATATATTTCTTATTTATGTGCTTTTTAACTTCTCTTGATGTTAATGATCCCCCCCTTAATCTCTTATTTTAAACTGGATTCCTCTTTAATTACGATAAACTTTTAATGTATTTTCCCTCCGTTTTCTTTTGAATTTCTTCTCCTTCTTGCTTTTCTTCTGTCATTACTATTCCCCTTTCTCCCCCTTTTCCCTTTTTGTTTGTCTTCATATTGTGTCCTCCATCCTCTCGTGTATAGTTAATAATTTTTCTTCCTTCCTTCTCCTCTGATTGTGACTGATTTTGTTGGATGAGGATATGGATAGTTTCTATTTATTTTTTTTCTTTGATTCGACTTAGACGTTTGAGTATATTTATTTAAAATGTCTTTTGCATGCTTGTAAGTTATGGGGCACAAGGTTTGTGTATCAAACTGAGAGAGCCGTGCGTACAGAGGAGATCCTACTTCTGGAAGGTATTGTGATTTATTTTATTTTTTCTTTTTCTACATTTTTTTTTACTAATCTTAATTTTGTTTTTTAATTCCGCTATTTGCGCCGTAGGTCGTATAACATTTCATACTATTGCCTTTTTTTTAAGGAAATTAAAGAATTTTTTATGTGATATCTTTTTTGTTTTGTTATTTTTTTTGTTTTTTTTTCTTTTATTAATTTTTTTTAAGGGGGAAGGCCGAGGGGCGATTTTGGATTTCTATTTTATTTTTTTTTTTTATTATTCGACATATTTTTTTTTTTTTTCATTTTTTTTTTTTTTTTTTTTTTATATTTTTTTTTTTTATTTAATTTTTTTTAATTTTATTTATAATTTTTTATTTTTATTTATTTTTTAATTTTTTTTAATTTTATACAGTTTACCAAGAAAGTGTGAGAATTTCACAGCACCATGGTACTGCGCCATCTGCGGGAGTCTTGCACAGTCTGGATCGGTCTGACTTCTAGTAAGTTCTACCCACAGGACCAGCTTAGTCCTGTCAAAACTCCCACAGAACAAGACTTCATCCTTAAACCATAGCTGCCAACCATTCCTTTTTTCCCGGAATTTTTCCGTTTTCTCCGCTTTTCAAATTTAGCGCTCTTGTGCCTGACACTCTGTGCTCTCTATCACCTCTGAAATCCTAGCCCAAGGGACGTCACTCCGTACAAAAGGGGGGGTAGCGTCAGAAAAATAATAAAATAAAATATACCCTAGCAGATTTTGTGTTTTTGTTTGTTTTGAATGTGTTGCCTGATTTGCAAAATTAATTTCAAGATGTTATGGGGATGCATGGCTCCACCAAAAAAATCAAAATGCCAAAGTGTAGTCGCAAACTGCATTCACTAGTCATTCACTGCTTACTTTTGCAGACTGATGAAGCTTAAGACGATTGAAATGGAAATGTCGTTCAAAATCATTCACTTACCCTTTCACTTCACGATCTTATAATTCCTATCTTTCACAAAAAAAGGAATTTTCATCGCTGTCATCACTCAGTGGATGCAATAACGATTCATCATCCATGATGTAAAAGTCGGGAAAACGCCGATGTTAGTAACACGACTTCAAAAATTTGCATCGATCGAACAAAAACAAGCTCGCTGCCGAAATAGGTCAGAATACACTCCTTACTCATCACTTCGCGATCTCATAAGTCCTATCTTTCACAAAAATACGACTATTCATCGCTTTCCTCAGTCTATGGACGCCATAACTGTTCGTCATCCATATTGGAAAAATCGCGAAAATGCCGAAGTCGGTCACTAATTTTCAAAAATTCATATCTTTCAATCCAATCGGCCTAGAAGCCATTGCAAGCAACAGGACGGAAGTGTAATCTATAGCGAAAGCGAGGCTGAAGCGCTCACGTGACTGCCATGTGATAGAAACAAAATGGAAGCGCCCAAACCGGCCACGTGGAATCCGTACGTTCCTGAACGTTCTAGACGTTTCCGATATGATTTTTTTTTAACGTTCCCAACCGCTCACCGCACAAGAGAGTTAAAGAAAAAAATGTACTATTCCCAAATTAAAAAAAAAAAAAAAAAGCGCTTAAAATCAAGTTAGTCGACATGCGTGCGGGTTTCCAATGCCGATCCATCTTTTCCGACCTGAAAACCATATTCTGCGCATGCGTACAAATTTTATTTTCTGGCCAAGATGGCGTCAAAGAAAAGCATGCAGTCGAAAAGTCGGGTCTACCAGAAATTTGTTCCCCGATGTAAGAAGAATTTTGCGTATATTTACGAGTCTTGACAAGGCGGAAAAAAAAAAGTTATGCCTTCTGCACAGTATGTCGGAATGATTTCAAAATTTCGCACGGGGATTGAAGTGACAGCGCGAGTAGACGGACAAGCGTAAGAGTCCGAAAGTCGGAAAGTAGAAGTCTCCCGCTGTGAAGAAGATGCCTTCGATAGCGTAATGTTTCTCTTCCAAAACGGACAATAGTTCAATCAATGTAGGCGTTTATTTTGAAATAATTTTTGTTTATTGAAAAGAAAGAAACGTCACATATTTTTCCATTTCTCTTCTAATGTAATGATTACAATGCCAGTCTCTCTCTCTCTCTCTCTCTCTCTCTCTCTCTCTCTCTCTCTCTCTCTCTCTCTCTCTCTCTCTCTCTCTGCTTTGTTTCTTGATTGACTTATTTATGTTTTGCTTTGCGTTTGAGTTGTACTTAATTAAGTAAATAGTACTGGACTTGGGGTCAATCTCCCCCCTTCTTCCCCCCCCCCCCCCCCCCCCCCAGTATATTGTGAGTAGGTAATATAAACATTGTTTTATCCAGTATGTAATGATGGGGTAGACAAAAATATACTGGGTACTATTATATATATGTGTGTGTTAGTTGTTACATGGTCATGTGTGTGTGTTTTGAGTATTCATGAATGCAATTTAGCTTGTTTTTTTAAACTATGTTATCTTGTCAGGAGATGACGAGTTTGCTTATAAAAGTATAAAAAATGCTTCAGCTTCAGGGGGCACAGCCCCCTGACCCCCGCTTTCTCAGAAGGGGGGCAAGCCCCCCTCCCGAACCCACCCCCCACCAGATTCCTTATTTTGCTTCTCAAAGGTTGGCAGCTATGCTAAGCACTCATCCACCCCATCCCGACCCAGCCAGCAAAACAAATGGAAGAACAGGCCTCTGAGAGCCGTGAACATCAACTTCCAATCAGTCACAGGCAAAAGGGCCGAATTTCTAAACCTAACTGACAGTATGAAACCTGACATCATCCTAGGAACCGAGACATGGCTGAAGCCCACCATCGCCTCAGCAGAAATCCTGCCCAACAACTACAAAGTTTACAGGAGAGACAGGCAAGACCAAATAGGAGGTGGGGTTCTCGTTGCAGTGCACAGTAGCCTGGATAGCTATCTGGCCCCGCCGCTGGAGGTCGATGACTGTGAGGCAATCTGGGTCAAGGTTAAACTGAAAGGTCGTTGCACACTTTACCTGTGTGTGTACTACAGGCCGGACAAGTCTGACGAGCTCGGCCTGAAGAAGTTTGAGATATCCATCCGAAGGGCGTCGCAGCTTAGAAATGCACACCTTCTTATTGGAGGCGACTTCAACTTCCCAGGTTTGGACTAGAACACCATGTCCCTGAAGCCAAAGTGCCCTTATTCTGCCCTTCACCGCTATTTCTTGGACATCCTGAATGATAATGACCTGGAACAGTTAGTCAAGGAGCAACAAACACCCTGGACTTATTCCTAGCAAACTCACCACAGCTGTTTCCCAGAGTGGAGGTGGTGCCAGGTCTTTCTGACCACAGTATCCCGTACTGTGAGGTGAATATCAGCGCAGTGAAAAAGAAGATGACGCCTCGACTGGTCCCCATATATGCCAAAGCAGACTGGGACAGCCTCAAAGAAATCGTTTCTGCGCTTAGCGACAGCCTACAACAGGCCCAAGACACCTCTTCAACAGACAAGCTGTGGTCCACGTTCAAGTCCACTCTACAAGAAGCTATCCCGCACAGGACTATCAGCGTCAAACCAAGACTACCGTGGGTGACGGATGAAATCAGGTGCCTCATCCACAGGAGGGATAGGGTTTACAAGAACATGAAGAAAACAGGTTCACTGACTTGGACCCCAGCAAGCCGGCTGCTAAAGACAAGAGGTTCTGGGCCTACATTAAACACCAGAAGGCGTCAAACGTCGGTGTGGCTCCACTCAAAAAGGACGACTGATTAACATCCAAGCCAGAGAAACAAGCAGAAGTTCTGAATCAGCAGTTCAAGTCTGTCTTTGGCAAGGGAGAAACTTTCTCAGATGACGAATTTATGCAGAAAACAGGTATGCCAGACCAATGGATGACATAAGCATAACAGAAAATGGGGTGATCGCGCTTCTCCAAAATCTCGACCCCCACAAAGCATGCGGTCCTGATGGTATAACACCACGAGTCCTTAAAGAACTGGCCGTAGAATTGGCACCTGCACTCACTGCAATCTTCCGGTCATCACTTGCTACGGGCTCTGTACCAGCTGACTGGAGATCGGCATACATAACACCAATCTTCAAAAAGGGGGAACAATACGACCCAGCCAACTATCGGCCAATCTCCCTTACCAGCGTCGTGTGTAAACTGCTCGAACACATCATCGTTGGAGCGGTGATGGGGCACCTTGAGAAGAACCACATCCTGAACGAGAACCAACATGGATTCAGGAAAGGGAGATACTGTGAAACCCAACTTCTTGAGTTCACAGAAGAACTGACAGCCAATTTGGAGAGCAGCAAGCAGACGGATGTCCTCATTATGGACTTTTCGAAAGCGTTCGACAAAGTGAGCCACAGCTTGCTGCTACACAAACTCCAGGTGTCAGGGGCTCCATCCGCGCATAAATCTCCAGCTTCCTCAGGGATCGCTGCCAAGCAGTCCTGGTAGAAGGCTCAATATCTGCCTTTGTTGATGTCACGTCAGGAGTTCCCCAGGGGTCAGTGCTAGGACCATGTTTATTCCTGGCCTACATTAATGACCTGTCAGACCGACTGACATCAACTGCTAGACTGTTTGCTGACGACACTGCGGCCTACAGGATGATCTCCTCCATCCAAGACCAGGACCAGCTACAAGAAGACCTCCACTGCCTTGCGGTTTGGGAGAAGAGCTGGAGCATGGAGTTTCATCCTGCCAAGTGCCAGGCCATCCAAGTCACCAGGAGCAGGAGCCCCCTTCAGTTCTCATACGTTCTGCATGGACATACCCTTGAGGATGTGAGGGAGGTAAAGTATTTCGGAGTTAGTATCAACAGCGAGATCACCTGGGACTCACACGTCAACAACATCAGTGCCAAGGCCAACAAGACCCTAGGGTTCCTAAGACGCAATCTGGAGATCAGCAGCAGCACTTATCAAGGAATGGGCTTACAAAGCCTTCGTACGTCCCTTGCTTGAATATATGCGTGTGCTGTCTGGGATCCGTACACAGAGGAGAGCATTGGCAAGCTGGAAGCGGTCCAGCGCAGGGCAGTTCGCTTTGTGCTGAATCAGTATAGACCGACGTCTAGTGTGACCAGCATGCTGGACAAGCTAGGTTGGAAACGCTGAAGAGCAGACAGTAGAGGACTAGGCTCTCCATGCTGTACAAAATCAGCACCGGCGCTGTCCACTGTCCCGGCCTACATGCAAAGCTGGTACCACTTCCACATCGGCAACGACGTGGACACCATCTCCAGTTCCAACGCACCCAGTGCCGCACCAAATATCGGTCAAACTCTTTTCTCCCAAGGACCATTAGGGAGTGGAACGACCTGCGGCAGGACACCCTCGACACCTTCACTGCTGACGCCCCCTGTGCGTCAGTGGTGCAGGACCAACAATAATCCATCAAGCGCCCCTTCCCCCACCCCCTTCAGCTTCCCCTCCACCTTTTGTCCCTTCAATATTAGTTAAGCAGGCATGTGCCATGTCCTCAGTAAAGAACAGACTGGCCCCCCCATTTTTCAGTCTTTTTTTTTTTTCCAAAGGAGCCAGAATGGTCAACATACCGACCGTGGGCCCTAAAGAGAAGAAGAAGAATAATAAATACCCTTCAAAAGCGCGCTAGAGCCATTCTTCTTTCATGTGATAAATAAGTCAACTATTATTTAAAACAAGGGCGTCGCCGAGCGGCAGACATGTCCGTCACCAGCAATGCCACGCACTTGCGACACCCCGTAGAGTGTCACATCCTGACACAAAATTGGAAGGGATTCTGTCTTCTAGTTCACGAGATACAGCTTGAAGAAGAAACATATAGCGCAAAGAAGGAAATTTCGGTTTTCAAGGTCACACTTCAAGGTCAAGGTCAGCATGGTGATAATTTATGCTCGGATGTTTTCTTCTCTAGGGTATACAGTACCACACACAATCTGAAGCGCTTCTGTCAAGTACCAATGTGGAAAATATGGCTTAAAACCCAATGTGTAGACCCCTACCACTTTCAAGGCCTACGGATCGCCCGGACTGTGACCTTGACCTTGATCGGTATGCCACCATCAGAACTGGCATAAGCCAAAGTACCTTCATGCCAAATTGGAAGACTCTAACACTAACGGTGTGGGAGTTATGGCCCCTGAAAGATTTTCGGTTTTCAAGGTCGTACACCAAGGTCAAGGTCACGACGGCAATATGGTTTGCGCGGATGCCTTCCTCTCATGGTGACACACCAGCACACACATTTTGACGTGATTCTGTCAACCCGTTCGAAAGATATCCTTGGGACAGACAGAAGGAGAAAAAAATGACCCTCCGATTTTCAGGCTCCAGCGATCTTTTTTACCTTGACCTTGACCTTGATCGGTATGCCATCATCAGAACGGGCATAAGCCAAACCACCTTCATACCAAGTTTCAACATCCTATGTTGATCGGTGCCCGAGATATGGCTAAAAATAGATTTTCGGTTTTCAAGGTCGTACGTCAAGGTCAAGGTCACGATGGCAAAATGGTTTGCGCCGATCTCTTCCTATTAAGGAGGCACATCTTCACACGGTCAAGCGGTTCGGGAGATATCCTTGGGACAGACAGAAAAAAAAAAAAAATAATACAAACCAGCCCATCGCAATAGTCCGTCTTTGTGACGGACTAATATAGATATTTAAGTGCTCAATCTACATGGAAAGAACCAAGAAATAGAGCGGGAGGGTGTAAATCTACATTTTTGCTGAGAAATCGATATGCATAGCCATGTCACTTAGTTTCGTATTTTTCAAAATGGCGGACGATAAAAACAAAAATAAATAATAATAAATATTAGAAAAATATCCCTGACTTCTCAGTATTTAATGATGAATCTTCTGTTCTTCTTGCATGCCACAAGACGCCACTGAATGTATTTAGGGGAGAATCTTTCCCAAACAGCAAACAATTTGAATGAGGAAAAGAGTATTTATTTCATGGGTAAAATATTTTATGCTTCACCTGTCTTCATTCAAACCTTTAATAACGCACAGGATGCATGACTATGTGAATTCTTGTCATCCATCCCACCGGCACACACGGCCTACTCGTACCGAATAGTGGGATGGGCTTTAACGTGTGCGCAAGATCTTGTGCATGGACACGGGGAGGGGGAAAGCAGGATCAAACCCCAAGCGAAGCTAGGAAGGAGAAGAGGGAGGCGAGTAGCGCTTTTGTACAAATAGTTCCTCTACCTTCTGGAAGTTTTGTGTTTGGTCTAACCATATTTGTTTTGAAAGGTGCGTAACGGAGAATAACGCATCTGCGCTAATGAATTGACAGGAAACCGAGCAAGCAACGCAGATGCTTCATGCTGCCGTGCAGAGCACGGGTTTATCTAGTTCACTTAATTATCTAAGACATCATAAGGACATTTATTCCCCAAGGCTTCCGCATAGAGTTTGACAGCGACATTAGGTGCTATCTTGTCTATAAGTATAATTTATTTGTTGTTTATGTTTACTTATTTATTCTTGCCTCTTAACCCTTTCGCCACCAGCCATTTTTCAGCCAAAAAATACCATTAAACATAACTGGGTAGAGAAAATACAATATCAGCAATACTGCAAATTCGTCTATGTTATAATTATATAACATTAGGTCTATTCTTACCCCCCAAAATTAAGAAAATAGGGTCCTACTTTGATGCCTTCTAGTGACATGGGTGTTAAACCATTGTGGTGCTAAAATGCGACATTGGCGAAGAAAGGGTTAAGCTGCTTTGGATGTCATTTATGCCTCATTATGTTACTTGATATTGTGATGCATGGAACCTCCCCTGTTAAGATTCCCTCTAAAATGTGACACAAAACATTTTCATAGATTTTTCTCACTTCATATCCGGACTACTCCCTATTAGTATTAGTATTATGATCTTTTTTGACTGGATTTTCAAGGTCTTAATTAAGTTGATAGGGAAGACAGGGAAGTTCCACTGTATTTTTTATTCAGTTATTCGTACCTCCTAATGTCCTTGGTGGTGTGTGTGTGTGTGTGTGTGTGCGCAACATGTGCTTGTTTGTGTGTGTGTGGTATGTCACTATGTGTGTGTGTGTGTGTGTGTCACTGTGTGTGTCAGTATATTATTTGTGATAAGTTTTGTGTGTGTGCTTGTGCATGTGTGTGCATGCATACATGTGTGTTGTACCGTATGTTTCTAACTAATGTGTGCACACTTCCCCCAGTTTTACATAACATTCAGATTTTGTCATATTTTCTTACTATTTCTGTAGTAATTTTAAAAGACTTGCGCAAAGATCTCGCTCTGGGAAAAAAGAATCGCCTTATTCAGTTATTGTCCTTAAAATATGGCAATGTTTCCTGGTATTGTAATCATATTAAAATTTTTATTTTTATTACTCGCTTTTAATGCTTTGTTTCCTGATTATGTTTTTCCTTACAGTGATGTCCCAAGGCCCCGGTCATATGTCATTGGCCTATTACATTTTAAAATGTCCTATTGTGTTCTTCCCTGTCAGGAAAAATGTCTGATTATTTTTTTAGCACCAATGCCGGCAATGGCACACTTTGTTTTATTGATTTCTGCAAGAGTCAGGACATTGTCCTATTGATTTCTCTTGTCTCAGGACAATTTGTCCTATCACTTATTGATCCTCGGTACATCACTGACTTGTTTGTAAATTTGTGACATCATCCAAATTTCATTTACACAATGGTTTTAGAATGGCAATGCACTTGATTGATTGATTGATTGATTTGTTGCAGATCGTGAGAAAGGTAAAGGGACAGGTCACAACATGAGGGACAAAAGTACTATCAAGCGCCTACTGATGTATCGCGGGGGGAAGCCAAAGAGGTTGGTCACATCAGATTGGTGTTTCTCAATTAACATTCAGGCTATTTGAAATTGGCAACGTCACTAAATATAAACTAATGTTTTACCCTGTATCTCAAGTGAAGCTGACATAGGATTTACTATCTTGTAATTATATTTTAATACAGTTAAGATGCTGGTGGAATTGTTTAGTTAATTTTCAGCTCATTCGTAGATTAGAAAAACAAAGAATGTTTTTATTTGTTGATACTAGTTTGCTACTTGTATTTCAAACTGTTGTTGATTTAAATCCATGGATCGGATGTATGATGACAACAAATCTTTCAACGTCAAGGAACATTGTCAGAGCTTCAGATTGTTTTCAGACTTCATGGGTCATATGACCCATGGCTGCACAAAATGAGGGGTCAATTTTCAATATGATGGGCCACTTATGTGGCGTTTTTATTATTTTTGTGGGGCACACGTGTGTCTGTGTCGAAAATAAAGAGTATCTAGCAAAACTACTAGAGGTTAGCAAGATACCTTTGGAAAAAGCCAAAACGGAATTATCATGGAATGTGATAGGGCGCATCACAAACTGTTGACATGCGCCATTATTGAAAAGAACGGGTCAATGATGCGGGTGCACCGACAATCTAAAGCTCTGCATTGTTTTTATTTTTTTCAGAGAAAAGTGAAAGGAAAGTCATTACTTAGACTAGGTTTACTAACAATACCACACCGTCATTCATATATGGGAATGTCAGTGTGGTGCCGAATCATTTGTACTTTTTGCCATGTCGATGATATTGATAATGAAAGATCCATATGATTAGGTCTTCAGTCATGAAACTATTGAAAAACAAGTCAAATTAACATTTTCATTTCAAACTATAGTTTTATGCCTGTGTTTAATGGTTTCTTCATCTTTTTTTCTCTCCAGGAACCGGCTTGGGAAGATCGTAAAGGCTGCTGTTTATCAGAGCACGCTGCCCTCAGGGACCCAGGCACGAGTGGAACCCAACAGAAAATGGTTTGGTAAGCTTAAAACACTAGCTAGGATCTGATGATAGCCTGCATAAAGATGTCAATATTGATAATTTTGTTGTTGTTGCTTATTTGTTTATTTGATCACATTATTTTTATTTTGTTTCTTGACCACCATATTGAGTTTCTGGACTTAGTATTGAATTGAATACATTAATTTTTAGTATTTCATCAGTCTCTCCTTGTTGAACAATAAATTCAACTGGTCTCACAAATTAAACAGTGGTTTTAAAAAGTTTTGTCTCGTCTAATGCATTCATTAAGAAGCCTAAGCATATAAGTTGTCCTGTATCATAAAACATGGTCAAAACACTTCTTTTTGTGAATCAACAACTACCAACAAACTCATTGCAATATGTTTTGCGCCGTTTTTTTAATAAGTGGTTCAATTGCATTACTTACGCCTGACTGATCGTACCAGGCCGGAAATATTGATCGGACCGACACCATCTTTGTTTATGTTTTTTCTGTGCTGTAAGCGGCCCTCCCCTAAGCAACGCGAACAATGGCTACAGTACCGTAGGCTGCAAACGCAGAAGAATTCATCGTGCCGTTTGGGCCAAACTGAAGAAAACGATGATATAAGCTATCATCGATTCCCAAGTCTAGAAAAAAACCCAGAGATGAATGGAGAGAGTTCGTTATCAAATGCTGCCCATTTCTCGGGTCAGATGTTGAAAACGATCACGATGTTCTAAGCGGCTAAACTTCGTCTAAGAGTGAGGTAAAATCAAACGGCGGGTTTCCTCAATTTGCACTTTCAAAAGCACCACGCGCAACTCATTGTGTTTCTATAGCGTCGCCTCGGCACATTTGATCGCTAAACTTCTCATGCGTTCTGGAATCGCAACTTCGAAATTAATGATAAATCACATGTTTTATAAGGCAACAACAAGAGACTCTGTGAAATCATCGCAGAGAATTGCTAGCAATTTAAAATGCCAGGTGCGAATACAATCGGAGTTTAGTGTTCAGTAGCGCTTTATAAACTATTGAGCATTTTACCTAGCCATGTTTGGGAGCAGGGCTCCCAAAAATTACCCACAATGAGTTGCGCGTGGTTCTTTTGAAAGTGCAAATTGAGGAAACCCTCCGTTTGATTTGGCTTGAATATCTAGGAAACTTTTTATTATAATGTTATGCAATTGTTTTTTAGGATGTTTGTTTGAGTGATCTCAACCCGTTTCTGCAATAAACAGCATCGGGACCTATTACCTTTAATGCCTTAAGCAGTACAAATTTATAAATAAAAATGTGTGTGTTTTTCTGTGAGTGGTGTGAATGCTTTTATATATATTTTTTAATGTCTTTTATTAGTTTTAACCTTTTGTGCCCTGGCATTTCAGCTGCAAACTGTGCTCCCAGCCTGCAGGCTCTGAGAGTAAACTAAAAAAAAAGAAGACAAAAAATGTTCACAGATGCTTCAAAATTACACTGCAAATTTGGCAAGTCATTTGGAAGGAAATGGCCACTGAACAAGCTCCATTTACTCATTAACCCCTTGACTGCCATATAACGTATCACGTACTAACTTGATGACATCACTGATGACGTCATCAGATGAAGGGGAATAACTCTGATATGCTGGCTTTTGCTCAAACACAGTCAAGAGAGTTATATCCCAAGACCATTTTGCCGGATTAGCTCTATCAGTTGTCTTTTTCATGGCATAGCTCTAACACAGTCAAGAGAGTTATATCCCAAGACCATTTTGCCAGATTAGCTCTATCAGTTGTCTTTTTTTATGGCATGGTTTGTACAATGAATTTGTTTTCTTTCTCTGGCAGTCAACGGGTTAATATTCATGAGTTTGATAGCGAAAGTAAGTGGAAGTGTAAGCAATTTGTCAAGCGCAGGCGACAGTGTTTGCACGAGTTTGCCGGACAGTTGTCAGGCATAGGGTAGAAAGAGTTGAAGATGATCTGTGAGTAATGGTGGCCGACCCCACAGGCAACACGCGGACCATCAAGAACTCTGCGCTGCAGGAGTTCCAGGAGGAGATGGATAAGGTGCGCAACGACCCCTACAAGGTGGTCATGAGGATGACCAAGCAGCCCATCACCCTCCTCAACCCCGTCGTCAAGGTTAGGATCCACCCCTGCAGCTATTCTTTGACTGTCTGGCCTCTATTCTACATCTTTCATTGTCTCTGAAGCCTCTAGTCTGCCTCTTTTTTTTTCTCCCTGTGGCCTCTAACCAATATCTGTCCTTGTCTCTGAAGCCTCTAACCAATATCTTTCCTTGTCTCTGAAGCCTCTAACCTACATCTTTCCTTGTCTCTGAGGCCTCTAACCTACATCTTTCCTTGTCTCTGAAGCCTCTAACCTACATCTTTCCTTGTCTCTGAGGCCTCTAACCTACATCTTTCCTTGTCTCTGAGGCCTCTAACCTACATCTTTCCTTGTCTCTGAGGCCTCTAACCTACATCTTTCCTTGTCTCTGAGGCCTCTAACCTACATCTTTCCTTGTCTCTGAGGCCTCTAACCTACATCTTTCCTTGTCTCTGAGGCCTCTAACCTACATCTTTCCTTGTCTCTGAGGCCTCTAACCTACATCTTTCCTTGTCTCTGAAGCCTCTAACCTACATCTTTCCTTGTCTCTGAAGCCTCTAACCTACATCTTTCCTTGTCTCTGAGGCCTCTAACCTACATCTTTCCTTGTCTCTGAAGCCTCTAACCTACATCTTTCCTTGTCTCTGAGGCCTCTAACCTACATCTTTCCTTGTCTCTGAAGCCTCTAACCTACATCTTTCCTTGTCTCTGAGGCCTCTAACCTACATCTTTCCTTGTCTCTGAAGCCTCTAACCTACATCTTTCCTTGTCTCTGAGGCCTCTAACCTACATCTTTCCTTGTCTCTGAAGCCTCTAACCTACATCTTTCCTTGTCTCTGAAGCCTCTAACCTACATCTTTCCTTGTCTCTGAAGCCTCTAACCTACATCTTTCCTTGTCTCTGAGGCCTCTAACCTACATCTTTCCTTGTCTCTGAGGCCTCTAACCTACATCTTTCCTTGTCTCTGAAGCCTCTAACCTACATCTTTCCTTGTCTCTGAAGCCTCTAACCTACATCTTTCCTTGTCTCTGAAGCCTCTAACCTACATCTTTCCTTGTCTCTGAAGCCTCTAACCTACATCTTTCCTTGTCTCTGAGGCCTCTAACCTACATCTTTCCTTGTCTCTGAAGCCTCTAACCTACATCTTTCCTTGTCTCTGAGGCCTCTAACCTACATCTTTCCTTGTCTCTGAAGCCTCTAACCTACATCTTTCCTTGTCTCTGAGGCCTCTAACCTACATCTTTCCTTGTCTCTGAAGCCTCTAACCTACATCTTTCCTTGTCTCTGAGGCCTCTAACCTACATCTTTCCTTGTCTCTGAAGCCTCTAACCTACATCTTTCCTTGTCTCTGAAGCCTCTAACCTACATCTTTCCTTGTCTCTGAAGCCTCTAACCTACATCTTTCCTTGTCTCTGAGGCCTCTAACCTACATCTTTCCTTGTCTCTGAAGCCTCTAACCTACATCTTTCCTTGTCTCTGAGGCCTCTAACCTACATCTTGTCTTCCTGTGCTCTTTAGCCTAGAATGGTTTTCTGTTTGGCTAGCGAAGTGAGCAAAGTAAAACAATCAAAAATAGGAGAAAATGGCCTCATGAATTGCAACGGACGTAAAATCCACAGTGATACTGATTTTAAAATCAATGCACAGCTTTTCATAAAATCCTTCTAAATTCTAGAACATTAAACAATGTACTAGTTCAAATCAATTAAAACACACAATGTCGACCACCATTTTATGAAGGAGAAAACAATGGTCTCTCTCGAAGCTTAAATGACAATTTGGCTTGTGGATGGATCTTTCCATTTTAAATTTTGATAGTTTCTTTCAACCGGTCTGATTTTGGTTTGTTAAGCATCATTATTGTATTAACTTTACTGATGTTGCTTTGAATGTACAGTGTCTTAAATGCACGCACATGTGTGTTTGTATCTGTGTCTCTATGTGTGCCAGGGCTAACACTAATGTCAGTTGTTTTTTTCTGTGTGCAGAACGTGCGTGGCCAGCACATTCTGGACACCATGTCTTTCGGACAGTGCTTTGGCAAAAAAGCCACCAGGAAAAGGCCCACGCTCCAGTATGCCACCATGGAGGTTAGTAGGCATTTCTGTCCTCCGCCACATAGCAGAGGAAAACTGTTTTTATTCTTATCGTTTTTCTCTTTTTGTGTGTGTTTGATTTTGTCTGTCAGTAGGTGGTATACAAGAATGCAAACAGCAGTACAGGAATGGCCTGATGAAAAGTATGGGGTATGCTTACAAATTTGCCACATAATTGCCATTTGGTTTCCTTTTGTATTTGTTCAAGTAGGTATTTCTTGATCCCCAGCACAGGAAATATAATCAAAATGTTTTGGTCAGTGTTTGTGATTTTCTTCCCAGCAAGAAAATAAGTACCAATTTTTTCAGACTATAACTAAGGCGAAAACATTTTACACAAAATTCAGATTTTGTTATTACACTTTCTTACTGTTTTGTTCATCATATTATAAGGTGCGTAAGGTCTCAGTCTAGGAACAGAGTATTGCCCAGTTATAGTCGGTAAAGTATGGTAGGTCTTTCTCAGAACCTGCAGGCTGGGAGTGCAGCGTGCAGTTCAAACAGCTGGAGCTCAAAAGGATTAACCCTGCTTTGTGACAGAAAAAAAAGTCCATTGTCCTTTGCTGTTTTGTTGTTGTCAGTAAGTAAGTAATAGTACATTTATGTAGCGCTTTACCTCAAATGAGCCCAAAGCGCTTTACAATCAATTATTCATCAACAAGTAGATAGCAAAAATAGTATTTAACTTAAATGTTTTTTAAGGACAAACCAGCAACAACGCATAATTATACAAAGCAGCTCTCTCTCTATCTCTCTCTCATACACACACACACACACACACACACACACACACACACACACACACACACATACACACACACACACATTATTCATCTTTCATTCAGTAAGCTATAGCAACTGAGTTGCATGGACTGACCACATACACCAACACACACACACAAACGTTAGCGGATGCGCATACAAATACACACACACACAACGTACGCACAGACATACACACACATGCATACAGACACACACATGCACATGTGTGCACACATAACCCACAAAACCAAAACACACACAAGCACACATGCGTGCTCACACACATGCACAACTCATTCACTCACACATACACACACACGCACACACATCAGGAGATGGTGGAGAAGCCTCACGGGTCCAGGACAGCTGCGATAGATCTTCTTTGTCATGCACAGTCACAAATGATCAGTCGGTTGTTGTCTTATTATCATTGCTGCTGTTGTCAGGCATAGTACCCGATTTGTACTTTTTTTTTAGTCTTGTGTCTATTTTTAGCACTCGCCACCAAATTAACCTATCCCAAAGTTGTTTTTTTATCCCTTCTTTTGTTGTAGTACAGCACTTGTTTAATCTTAACCACGGCTATTGCTTGTGTGAAAGAATTTGGGACAAGTACTTGGTTTTAGATATGAATACCCGCTGTGGGGATACCGGGGAGCCTTTTGTGCAAATAGTTCCCCCACCTTCTGGAAGTTCTGTGCTTGTAACTTCTTAAATATGTCACTCTCTTTGACTGCCTTTTCTCTTGCTTACTGTCATCTATTATCTTTCTGCCTTACTGTTCCATCTTCCTGCCTTTGTTCTAGAAATTCCAAAGATTTTCTCCATCCGAAGACGGACATGCTTGGCCTAAGTATTTCTTAGTTAGATGCATAACGGCAGCATGACACATCTGCACTTATAATGACAGGATACTGTCTGAGCGATTGATGAAGAAGAACCACAACTAGTGGGAAATGCACTTGCACTTGCCTGTGTGAAAGGAAAGAACTTGGGACAAGTACTTGATTTTAGCTATGAATAGTGTGGGAACAGCTAGAAGTAGTGATGATGTGTGGAGCTGGTGTGCTGTGCAGGAGATGGTGGAGAAGGCGCAGGACAGCTGTGAATAGTTGTGTGGGAACAGCTAGAAGTAGTGATGGGTGGAGCTGGTGTGCTGTGCAGGAGAAGGCGCAGGACAGCTGTGAATAGTTGTGTGGGAACAGCTAGAAGTAGTGATGGGTGGAGCTGGTGTGCTGTGCAGGAGAAGGCGCAGGACAGCTGTGAATAGTTGTGTGGGAACAGCTAGAAGTAGTGATGTGTGGAGCTGGTGTGCTGTGCAGGAGAAGGCGCAGGACAGCTGTGAATAGTTGTGTGGGAACAGCTAGAAGTAGTGATGGGTGGAGCTGGTGTGCTGTGCAGGAGAAGGCGCAGGACAGCTGTGAATAGTTGTGTGGGAACAGCTAGAAGTAGTGATGTGTGGAGCTGGTGTGCTGTGCAGGAGAAGGCGCAGGACAGCTGTGAATAGTTGTGTGGGAACAGCTAGAAGTAGTGATGGGTGGAGCTGGTGTGCTGTGCAGGAGAAGGCGCAGGACAGCTGTGAATAGTTGTGTGGGAACAGCTAGAAGTAGTGATGTGTGGAGCTGGTGTGCTGTGCAGGAGAAGGCGCAGGACAGCTGTGAATAGTTGTGTGGGAACAGCTAGAAGTAGTGATGATGTGTGGAGCTGGTGTGCTGTGCAGGAGATGGTGGAGAAGGCGCAGGACAGCTGTGAATAGTTGTGTGGGAACAGCTAGAAGTAGTGATGTGTGGAGCTGGTGTGCTGTGCAGGAGATGGTGGAGAAGGCGCAGGACAGCTGTGAATAGTTGTGTGGGAACAGCTAGAAGTAGTGATGATGTGTGGAGCTGGTGTGCTGTGCAGGAGATGGTGGAGAAGGCGCAGGACAGCTGTGAATAGTTGTGTGGGAACAGCTAGAAGTAGTGATGATGTGTGGAGCTGGTGTGCTGTGCAGGAGATGGTGGAGAAGGCGCAGGACAGCTGTGAATAGTTGTGTGGGAACAGCTAGAAGTAGTGATGATGTGTGGAGCTGGTGTGCTGTGCAGGAGATGGTGGAGAAGGCGCAGGACAGCTGTGAATAGTTGTGTGGGAACAGCTAGAAGTAGTGATGATGTGTGGAGCTGGTGTGCTGTGCAGGAGATGGTGGAGAAGGCTCACAAGGCACAGGACAGCTACGATGCCAGCAAGGACGGGGACCTGGTGCGGGAGGACCCGGGGGTCAGGGAGGAGGAGCCAGAGGTGGTCTTCAAGGCCGGGCAGTCCAAGCGCATCTGGAACGAGCTGTACAAGGTGACACACTGGACACTGGGAAACTTTAGTGGACAAGGATACAAGACAGAGAGAGAACACTGAACACTGAACTGTTTTAATGTCATTGGCTTACATAGCTTAGATGACATGGGGGTGCGAATAGAACAAAATAATGGAAAATGAAATAAAATCAATCAATGCAATAAAAATAAAATGAAATAAAAACAAAATGTCTGTCTCGACCATCCAATCATATTCAAATTAAGAATATCATATTCCTACACTTATATCCTAATACAATATTCAAGACATTCCATTAAGAAGTAATGTTCTGTCTATGTTCTTCTTGTATTTGATTTTCCTTAGTTCTAATATTCAGAGCTTCTGCAATATATTTAGCTAGGGATTTTATAGATTCATCATCATAGTCCATTTTCAAAACTCCAACTAAATCCAAATATACAGCAACACTTTTTCTCAAAAATGTTACACTTCTTTCTAATCACATCATATTTTTTACAACTAAATAAAAAGTGTATATCATCTTCATATATGAAAACCACACATTGGGCAGGGAGCAATTAAAGATATATCATCATCATGAAACCATTGCTTGTGTGCATTCAAGCCTATAGTTCTAGACCCTAAGCCTGGCCAGACATATTCTATGCCACCTATTGTTTACAACCGTTATATATTTCTCAGTTTCAAACACATCTTTAAAACTATAATACCAGTTATATCTGTCTGAACTTGCAATTTTAGAGTGCCAATTTTGCTGATAGGAAGCAATAATTCTGTTTTTAAATTCCATGATAAATCCCTCCTCACTTCCCACACCCTGACATAGCCATACAATTCCAAACCCATTAGTAGTTAAAATATTTTTCACACAATATACCCAATTTTCTTTTCCTTTCTCATGTTCGTTCACTAGCATTTGATATGCCTGTCTACTAAGTCTGGATATAGGTAGTTTTAACAACTTGAGCCAGTATTTTATACATTTAACATATGTTCTAACATACAAGACAGAGAGAGACACAGAGAGAGAGAGATGGAAAGTGAAACCTTCGTTCATTAACCTCTTGCCAAGTGTACCACATTTCATGCATTATGAAGCGCTTTATGTTATAAGCAGTGTTTACTCTCTGTATCAGTGTATGTTTTTTGTATAATGAACCGTTTTAAATCTTTTTTTGACATCTTTATAATTTTTAAAGCATAATTGTAAAATGTGTTTCAGAAAGAGGTTAAAAAGTTGCTGCTTTTTAGTGAAGCACTGATCAAGAGAACTCGAACTCGAAATTTTTAATGAGGATAAACTGAGTACGATTAAATAACTGCTTCTTTTCATCAGGTCCTCTAAAATAATGACATATGAAGTGAATAAATAAATAGATTACAAAGCAAACTCAAATGGTTCAAAAGTAAACAATGTAACAATCAAATGTAACAAATCCAAAGAAAAAGGACAACATGACAATATAAATCAACATTCTCAATTTTATTTCCCACACATAAATCATAGTTAGACAAGTAATCAATTGACAATTGTACAATATCAGGTAATAGGAGCATTAAGCTACAGACATGCGCACTTACTAGGATTATAACACGCACAGTAGATAAGTTTAGAAAAGGTGGAGAGAGAGAGAAGGTGTGAAGCCAAGTTAGTGTCGGGTGGCAGTTTAGAGACTCATAGATGCACGCACGTCTGTGCATATTAAACGTGAACACTGGTGGTCACAGACCTGTACTCTACTCTTTTCGAGTAGTATTCTACTCAATTTGGACCTCTACTACTCTTGAAAATTGAAGAATAATGCTCTTATTACTCATTTTCACTAATTTCAGTGATTTTTTTTGATGGTTTAATGAACAAAACTACACATCTTGCACCAAAACTACTCATTTCAGCTATTCCAGACTACTCAAGACTGATGTAGGGGGTAAGCAGGTCTGTGGTCATGTCCTTTGTGTTGGTTACTGCTGTCTCAAAGACTCTAAAAAGGTAAAGACGGACGACATAAGAGTTACAGCGAACCCGGCTGATAGAGTTATCGTTAGTTACACCATTCACAATGGCGGCTATCCAAAGACTCAAGACTGGAATTTGAACGGAGAATTCAACTGGCCGATCGACGTGTTTTTAACCTAAATGTGTCACGTTTAAAAGGGACATAACCAGTGTTTCTGCCCTCACTACTCCTATAGGGAAAAGGGACCGGATGGTAGTCTTTTCTTTTCAGTGTCTTTGCTGCTGTGCAGGTGATTGACTCGTCCGATGTGGTCCTTCAAGTGCTGGACGCCCGTGACCCGGTGGGCACGCGCTGCTACCAGGTGGAGCGTTATCTGCGGAAGGAGAAGCCCCACAAGCACCTGGTGCTGGTCCTCAACAAGGTCGACCTCGTGCCCGCCTGGGCCACAGTGAGTCATGGGTTACAATTAGAGAAAGACCAACCTGCGGAAGGAGAAGCCTCACAAGCACCTGGTGCTGGTCCTCAACAAGGTTGACCATCGTGCCCGCCGGCCACAGTGAGTCATGGGTTACAATTTGAATAGAGAAAGACCACCTGCGGAAGGAAGAAGCCTCACAAGCACTGGTGCTGGTCCTCAACAAGGTCGACCTCGTGCCCGCCTGGGCCCACAGTGAATCCATGGGCTTCAATAGAGAAAGACCAACCTGGCGGAAGGCGAAGCCTCAAAGCACCCTCGGTGCGCTGCTCCCTCAACAAGGTTGACTCGTGCCCGCTGGGTCCACAGTGAGTCATGGGTTACAATTAGAAGAAAAGACCAACCTGCGGAAGGAGAAGCCTCACAAGCACCTGGTGCTGTCCTCAACAAG